>JACEEZ010004516.1:0-59284 GCA_016584305.1 Chionoecetes opilio | reverse complement strand
CGACACCTTGATTTTTTTGGGCCCTTCCTTTCTGCCCTTTCCCCCCCAAAAAATTCTTTCCGTAATTAAAAATATCTTCCTGATTTCTTAACTTGTTGGTTTCCCACGTGGCTATTAATCACGACAGCCTTGAATTGCTTACTTTGGGGGATCTTCAAGCCTCAACACTTATTTCCGCATTTTTTATGTCCTAATTACGGTGGGTGACCAGGCCTTCCTAACGCCTGCACTGCCGCCCATGCCTGATAGTTGTGTCCTATTACATTTACTAGTTTTCTCATTCCAATACTTCCACCTTACTGTTCCCTTTTTAATATAATTATTGCCTAACCCATGGATGATAACTCAAATTCTTTCTGTAATACTCCGTTGAGTCTGTCATCTACAAAAAGGGGTTCTAGCCTTGCCTCCCGGGCGCTCTGTAAACTTCTACTGTTCGTTAGGCTCATCCACCTCCACATCTGGGGGGATCGGGCTATGTCCTACAAACGCTACTCTATACATGGATATTACCCTGTGTACTGGCACTTGGCAAAATAATTACCTAACAAGAGTTATTTTGCTCGTGGTAAGGGGAACCATCAAATGGATCCAAACCGCTGTCACCAAATGTAGTGATCAGGCCCCCCTTTGGGGAGTGTACTCTACAGTCCTGGTTACTCCGCTGCCACCACCCACATTAATGGGAAAAATATATGAATGAACTAAAACAAAAGTTTTAAAGAAAATTGTAAGTTGGAAACGGGAATGACAACTCGTTAATATATTCTAATTATAAATATTTCATTCTTTACTGTCTCACTTCCCAACTGGTACATTCACAAGTTGCCTTAATTCTAAAATCTACCCCCTAACGATACGCCACTTTTAAACCAAACATCTTACTTAATAAACATATTTTCATCCTATTCGAAAGTGAACGACTACTTAATTCTACAACTCTCCGCCACACTTCTTAACCTAACATCTTACGTAAAACATATTTCATCCTATTCAAATGTGAAACAAACTTAATCCTACACTCTCCGCCCACTATCTCTCCTTTATCCGCCTCACTTATCTCTGGCGATAAGAACACCGAGAGTCATGTTGGGGAGCCGGGTGAGTGTGTGGCTGTCTCACACCCCCGCCACGGGTGGGACACCGCCACTATGACAGCCGCAACAGGGCCTGCCGCCCTCACTTCCCACCCCTATTCCTGCTACTCGTGGAACCACCCAAACAGGGCTGGCGCCGCCATCACCTCCATGTCCACTCCTGCCTTGGGGACCCTGGATAAAAAATTCCATTAGTCCTTATGTAGACATAACCACCATAAATCACACCTACATCTCTAGCTAACTATATATTTTATAACATACCTTTAAAAGGGGATAAGGTCACCTCCCAGTGGGCTTAACCCACCGGAGTCCGTCTGCTACTAAATGCAAACCCCGACGTTCACTCCCCTTCTCATTTTCGTTTCGATACGTGGTCAACTACCACTGGCTTAAAATATAACCCTAACCAGTGATTCGGAATGAGGCGTGGAGGAAAATTCCTCGTTAGCTTATTGATACTTATGTGTTATTTCACTCTTCCCCTATTAATGTAATTTCTCGCGTTACACATGTAAAACATGATATACTGCGGGGTCATGCCTTGAGAACTTCCCCGGTCTTGGTGAACGAACCCAGCAAACATTGTCATTCGGGGCCGGCATCAATCAGTGTCGGTAAATCCCAAACGACTATTGCATTGATTGGGCAAACCGTAATGATTTATCGGCCTGGCTGCGGACCGACACTTGTGCGTTCATGTTTGCACCCCGGCCTGTGTCGGTTACTTACGTTTCTGTGTCAGATCTGTGTCGGAATCCGTAACCAAAATATTGCCACTACGGAGCCACAAACGGGCCGACATAGCATCTAAATCGTGCCATAAGGGGGCCCAACACAGCAACTGTATCGTGCCACAACCAGGCCGATTTAGCATCCAAATAGTGCCATAAGAGGGCCTACACAGCAACTGAATCGTGCCACAAGCAGGCCGATTTAGCATCCAAATGGTGCCATAAGAGGGCCTATACAGCAACTGAATCGTACCACAACCCAGGCCGATTTTAGCATCCAAATAGTGCCTCAAGCAGGCCGACTTAGCTTTTTGAATCTGCCACAAGCAGGCCGACTTAGCATTTAAATAGTGCCACAAGTGGGCCAATATAGCAGCTGAATAGTGCCACAAGCAGGCCAAACAAAGCATTTTGAATCTTTTTTAACCTTTCCTAATCCCGGGTGTAGCACGCCGTTTAGCTCCCCCGCCCGGATAGCTACCCTGCCACGACTATCACGTACGGCAGATGACGTCACGCAGGAAAACATTGGCTAGGGCCTCCTGGACCAAAAACATTATCGTCAGATTCGCTTATTTAACCTAAATATATATGTCTACAAATTTAAACTCCAAACCTATCCAAATTTAACCAAACCTAAATCAAACCAAAACCAAACCTTAATTTAAACCCAAAAATTTAAACATTTATTTTTATATGATAATAAAAAGGTATATTAGGTTACTTAAGTTTGATTAGGTTAAGTTAAGGCTTGGTTTAGATTTGATTTGGGTTTTGGTTAGGTTTAAGATAGGTTTGGGTTAAGTTTTGTAGACTTATTTAGGTTAAATAAGCGAATCTGATGATAATGTTCTGGTCCTGGTGGCGGGGCCCAAATGTTTTCCCTGTGTGACGTCATCTGCAGCGTGTGCGTAATCGTGGCAGGGTAGCTATCCGGGCGGGGCAGCTAGTGGGCGCGCTACACCGCCCCACTTTTAAATGAACACAGATTTGTGAATGGAATAACCTGTTGCCAGGATTGAAGGGGGTTTCCCCAACTCTTACATTTGAGCTAAGGACCAATATAGTGCAACAAAGAATAAAATTATCACTATTACTTAAAAAATCAAGCCATAATCATCAGTCTCGGCTGCAGTATATCATCTTGCCTGTGGTTGAGGCGTCTGGCTCTGCAGTCAGAAATTCAATTCACAATGTGTGCCCTAATACACCATCAGGCTGCTACAAAATAAATACTGTAAAGGGAAACAACAATAATTGTGATAAAAATTATATTTTCATAAGAATATAACACTGTATTGTTACAAAAGTGGAAAAAAAGTCCAGACAAATGTAGGAAAATTTCTATTAATGAACAGACAAATAACGAAATAAATAAACAAATACATGAATGAATAAATAAATATTAAATAGTAAATAAATTAGATATATATATATATATATATATAATATATATATATATATTATATATATATATATATATATATATATATATTATATATATATATATATTTTATATATTAATATATATATTATGGGGAGGAGGTAGCGGAGTGGTTAGCGTCTCCGACTGGCGTTTTCGGTGACCCGAGTTTCGATCCCCGAAAAACCCAAAAACCTTTCTGCACCGTCGGTGGCCTAAAACACCCACATGCTGCCCATCAACTCTACCTTCGACTGCGAGTGCATCGGGGGACACAGGGGGCGGCATGAGCCTCTACTACAGGCGTCACTATAAGAATTCTGCTTGTGCCACCACGGGCGAGGACCAACCATCAGGGCCCTAAAGTGAACCTCCAGAGCCTACTCCGAGCCCGGGGTCACCACTGCCCTACAGGCGCTATAGGCACAGATGTAAAAAATATATATATTATATATATAAAATATATATATATATATATATATATATTAATATATTGCAATTTTACCCAAAACGTATATTATAACAGGGAAGACTCTTATGCTCTTATGGGAGCTGTCATCCTGCTCACGCACTATTCATGTACTATGTACTATATGTGAAAAGTCATGAAAATTGAGATGCTGCAAATCTAAAAGATGAACGCCGAGAATAAATTGGATAAGTATCATCGATCGTCTAACCTCATAAGACTTAAGGGAAAATCTGAACGTTAAACGGAGGAAGAAGGAAAATGTAGCCTGAAAGTCTATCAATCTCTGTAAATTAGGTTAGGTTAGGGTTTAAAGGGAAAAAAAATAACCGAATGTATCAGAAAATTATCAGGTTTACCTAAACCCCTGAGAACTTATACAACCAAAAGGTGTTAAGTCTCAACCCATAGCAAATCGGATAAATAATAGAATTCCCACCATCTGTCAGATGTGCAGGGCCCGTACTGGTGTACAGGTCCCTGTACAGGCAGGGCCCTGGTGTCCTCTCTGTTTCATTAAAGATGCAAAAATCTTGGGATAAAAACCATATGTGCCATGCTCCCATGTTTGGTGCCTTCTTTACCACCTAAAAGGCTTTGATCACAAGTTGCTCTGAAAAAAAACTAAGATTAGATTTTCATGATCCAGCACTGTCATAAGTTTACATAACTCTTTGCAGATATCTTTTTTTGTTCTATCGGCCATAATCTTCACAAAAGAGATTGTTCAACCTGCAATCACCTCAATTACACCTTACAATACAATATAACCACAATCAGTGGCGTACCGAGGGGGGAGGCCATGCGGCCATGGCCCCCCTCCCCCCTTTACAAAGAAAAAAATATAACCAATAAATATAAGATAGCACCAATAAAATATATATATATATTAATTTTAAAAAATATATATTTTATATATATATATATATATATATATATATATAAGCAATATATTTTATATATATATATATATATATATATATATATTTTATATATAATATATATTATATATATATATATATATATATATGAGCAATATATATATATAATATATATATATATATATAATATAAAATATATAATTATATTTTTATATATATTATATATATATATATATATAATATGAGCAATATATATATATATTAATATATAATATATATAGATATATATAAATATATATATATATATATATCATATATATATATAAAATATATATAAAATATTAATTATAATAATATATTATATATTATAATATTATAATTTTATATAATATTATATATATATATAAATTTTTATATATATAATATTATAATATAATATATATTTTTTAAATTTATTTATTATATTTGAGATTTGTTGATTTTTATTTATTTTTTATGTGATTTATTTTTATTTTATATATATATATATTATTTTTTTTTTTCTTTCCATATTTTTATATTTTTTATTTTAAGATTTTTTTATATTTTTTATTATTTTATTATATTAATTACCTATATATATTAATATATATATATATATAGTATATATATATATATTTTATATTATATATATATATTATTATTATATATATATATATATTTTATTGCCCCCCCCCCCCTTTCAAATTTTTTGGGTACGCCACTGACCACAATACAAAGACCATATAAAAGATAGACCACAAAACATACATACATACATACATACAACAATGTTGGTGCAATCATAATGGATGAAAAGCTGTCTAAACTATTTTAAAGATTACTTAACTAGTTGCATTGTACAAATCCTGTGAAATTGAGAGAGAAATGTTTTTTTAGTAATCCTTATAGTATCCTAAAATTTGGTCATTTTTCGACATTTATCATTTTTTTTCCTACACCTATTTCTGCACTTTCGGGGTGTCGCATAAACTAAATTTACACTCTACCAAATCCATACGCAATGCATCTTTACCTAGAATTGAGATCAGGCACAGAGTGTGTAAAATAATAGCCACTAACCAACCAGGACATTGGTTGCGTAGCCTAACCTGAATCAAGAGTAATTGGAGATAACTGCAAAATGAGGCATTCCCGACAATTTTTAAAAAAAACCATCATTCTTAACACATCAGAATACATAGGAATAGAACAATTTTATCCACATACTCAATTAATGGTTGAAAGTACCAAATATCTTAGAAATGCTGCTAATGGTGAGATTTACAAGTTGAAGGCCGTTTTAAATACGTGCCTTGTAATGTATCAAAATGCAGTAGAACCGAGGCAGGTGTTTGCTTCTTTAATGAAGATGACAGTTAAAAGTGTGACAACATTTCTAAAATACACTTTTTAGACGTTTTTGACTGGAAAAAACACTCCATTTGTAAAAGTATAAAATAATTACCTATTCAAACCATCAAAATAACTTAATCTAACCTAACTTAGCTTGCCCTTAAACTAACCTAACATAGTCTTGTCCTTAAACTAACCTAGTCTAAGAAAAAATTTGTTTGCACAACATTTCATTGTTACTTTCACACTCGTTCTCACCTATAGAAACAGTAGAAAGGGAAAATACTTGAATCCAGACACAGTCATGTTTCTAAATATCACCCAGTATATAGTAGGGTCCGTACTGCTGTACCAAAGGCTACATCAACACCCATTCATCACAATTTTCCAGTAAAACTGCAGTTTAGTACAATATCCTCTATTGACCAAAAATTTTCCTGACATAACTGGGGGGCTGCGCCCTCCAGACCCCCCCCCCCCATTATTAACTAACCTAGCCTGGGCACTGATTACTTATCCTATTTAACCTCGCTGGGAGGGGGGGGGGGATTTCGCCCCTCCAGACCCCCATGTGTTTTATCTCATTTCCGTCGGTTATAGGGATTAGAAGTGCTGCAAATTGTCAGTTCTATAAATTGAGTTATAACTGTGAACTATAACTATAACTATAACTTTCTAAACTATAACTTTCTATAACTGTGAAAAAAACAAAATAGCAGCTCCGTTCCGTTTGCTCTAGCCTGAGCTTGTTTTTTTATAACTCTTGTCTCTTGTCTATATATTTGAGCATTTATCATCTCTAGATGTCATCACCCTTTTTCCCACGTACCTTTATAAGTCTTTGTGGAGTAGATGAAGTCGATCCTCAGCCTGAGAGGCCTGTAAGGCAGTAAATGTAAACGCCGCGGCCGTTACTTCCACTGGTAAATATTTTGATATTGGCTTCGAGACAACGGGCGCGAGTGGCCAACAGCTGACTGCCTGGCTACGATTCAGCCACCTAATAATCAACATTATCCTTAATCCGAGCTTTGCACCTACTTAAGTCCTTCGGCCCGGCCATTCATGTCACATCCACTTAATATATTATCCTTGGGGGCCCAGTCAAGGAAGACTGTGTTGGGCCTGTACGAATTTTTCATAATTGGCCCGATATACAGTTCCCGCTGCAGGGCCGACATCGGCTTCATCCGATTTGCCGAAACCAGTCGCCCTGCCGCCGGTGCCGATACGTACCCGGCACAAGCCGACACAGGCCCGCATAGCCCATGTTTGCTGGGAAGAGGCCTTGGCACCAAGATGGCGCCCAGTAGCGTTTAACATAGGACCTATGAATGGCGTTACCCTCTTTATAGAGATACCCTAGTGCCTACACGACACACACACACACACACGTGGTTGAAATGTTCGTATTCATGCCCTGCGATAGGTTCTCTAAAAGGCTCTCTTTTTTTGTGATATGACATATATACCAAATTTATACATATCTATTGCACATGTAATATCACTCATGAATATATTTAAGTATTTGACTATACTAAAGCAATAATACACCAGTTTTAGCGCTAGCCAGCAATCATCAACGAAAATTCGGACGCAATGTATTCATGCCAAGGATACGAATAAGATTTCAGATGTCGCTGGAGAATTTAATTATTCATGAGCTACTTCCATATGTAGCTGTATACATGCCATCAAAGTATCATAACTACGCCTAATTGAAAACAGTATTATTTGCATATGATCTTTATGCTATGAATACTGAATGAGATGAGAATTAATGGAAAACATAAACATTTATGGGACGATGTATGAAAAGACAGGATGCATGCGCGCGCTCTGATTCGCCAGGCTCTTGAAAGGACCACTCACACTCAAATAAGTATATTTTTTCCAAAGAAAAGTATAATTTACTCCAGAGAGTGTACCATGTCCGTTTTCAGTGCACTCAAAAGAGTAGAAAATAAGTGGGCGGAGCTTAAATAAGTATAATTCTGCTTTGTAATGTAGTAGTCACAAAATACGCCTAATACACTTGTCCCTGCCACGAGGAGACAAAAAATATGATTACTTTACTAAAAAACGTAGATCAAAACAGAAATAATATGTAGCTACGACATTATATATATATAAGGTAACCTTAAATACTAAATACTAAAGGCGTATTTTGTCCATGCCCTTGGAAGTAAAATTTTACTTATTTAAGCTCCGCCCAACTTATTTTTACTTTTTTGCGTGCATAGAAAACTGAGCAGATACACTCCGGCAGCGATATTTTACTCTTTTCCTGTAAAGTTTTACAGTCGGGGGTGTGAGTGGTGGTTTCAAGAGCCTGGCCAATCAGATCGCGCGCATGAGAAAATCTTATAAAAAACTCCTCCCGTAAATGTTTCTCTTTTCCTTTAATTCTCATCCAATTCAACATTCATTACATGCGCACGACATGCAAAGGATGCTGTATTTAATTAAGAGTAGGTAAGGAGTAGTAAGGAGTAGAGTAGGTGACTCTTAACAGGTAAGAAGTCACAAATATTAAAATTCTCCCAGCGACGTCTGGGAAAAAATTTCCCAATCCCTCGAATTTTTCAATGTGTCCGAATCTTCGTTGATGCTTGCTGGCTTAGCACCAAAACTGGTGTATTATTGCTATAGTATAGTCAAATACTTAAATATATTAAATGAGTGATATTACATTTGCAATAGAAATGTATAAATTTGGTATATATGTTATATCACACAAAAAGAAAGCCTTTTAGAGAACCTATCGCAGGGCACGAATACGAACATTTCATCAGTCTGATTCAGCTCCACGGTAGGAAGGTCTCTGTGTGTAAACCCACGGGCCACCACACACCCACCACCACCCATGCACCCACCCGCCCACCACCACCCACCCACCCACCACCGCCCACCACACACCCATCACACACACACCCACCACACGCCCATCACCCATCCGCCCACCACCCGCCCACCACACACCCCCCCACCACACGCCCATCACCCATCCGCCACCACACACCCACCACACACCCACCCACCACACGCCCATCACACATCCGCCCACCACACACCCACCCACCACACGCCCATCACCCATCCGCCCACCACACACACACACATACCACACGCCCATCATACGTCCGCCCACCCCACACCCACCCACCACACGCCCATCACACATCCGCCCACCACACCCACCACCACACGCCCATCACCCATCCGCCCACCACACACCCACCCCCACACGCCCATCATACATCCGCCCACCACACACCCCACCCACCACACGTCCATCACACACACCCGCCACCACACAACCCGCCATGGATGTTAAACGGGGGAGATGCACTGGAGGATGAATCACAACCAGCATTCATCTAGGTTTAGGCAAATAATAATTGGTGAAACGTAGATGTAGGTACACGTAGCCTACATACGTACAGGTCCATGAAAGCATTAATCATCCTCGACGCACATCGTGAAATGGCTGTGTAGCAAATAGATATTCAAATAAACAGTTTCATAGCGCCCTAAACATTTCAGTTTAATATCAAGTTCATCTATAGAGTTAAAAAAACAATGCTAGGCCATTCTAAGAGCTCAAAACAATTAGATATCGATGTGTAATACAGACAATCACGCTACTACTCTTTGCTGTGCCTTCAATAATGTCAACCTTAACGATATTCCTTGAGCCTCTGTAAGAGGTAATGAAGTGTACGACACTTTTACTCTCGGCAACATCAAAATGAGCTTTGGCAGCGCTACAATCGTATTTTGTGATGGCAAGCAGGGGCGGAGCTTAAATAAGTATAATTTTACTCCGGAAGGACACTACAAAATAAGCCTTAAAATACATTTACGAATGTATAGGCGTATTTTGTAGTGTCCTTCCGGAGTAAAATTATACTATATTTAAGCTCGCCCCTGCTTGCCATCACAAAATACGATTGTAGCGCTGCCAAAGCTCTTTCTGATGTTGCCGAGAGTAAAAGTGTCGTACACTCATTGTCTCTTAAGGCCGGTTCCCATCAACCCGCTTGTACGGCCGTCTTACAACAACACCGCTCAACAATGACGTCACCATCATCACTGCTTCAGTGGTATTTGGGGTAACTGGGCACAGTTGGCAACCCCGCTCGAGCGGACACCGCCGAGCGGGAGAGATGACTTGAATTTAATTTTGTACGGCGGCCGTTTACAGCGGTACGGCGGTGCGGTAGACTTTGTTGTGACGTCATTGTGACGTCTTTTTTGTTGTATGGCGGCCGTACAAGCGGGAAGGTGGGAACCGGGCTTTACAGAGGCTCAAGGAATATCTTTAAGGTTGACATTTTTGAAGGAACAGCAAAGAGTAGTAGCGTGATTGTCTGTATTACACATCGATATCTAATTGTTTTGAGCTCTTAGAATGGCCTAGCATGTTTTCGAACTCTATAGATGGACTTGATATTAAACTGAAATGTTTAGGGCGCTATGAAACTGTTATTGAATATCTATTTTCTACACAGCCATTTCACGATGTGCGTCGAGGATGTTTAATGCTTTCATGGACCTGTACGTATGTAGGCTACGTGTACCTACATCTACGTTTCACCAATTATTATTTGCCTAAACCTAGATGAATGCTGGTTGTGATTCATCCTCCAGTGCATCTCCCCCGTTAACATTCCATGGGCGGGTGTGTGGTGGGCGGGTGTGTGATGGACGTGTGGTGGGTGGGTGTGTGGTGGGCAGATGTATGATGGGGTGTGGTGGGTGGGTGTGTGGTGAGCGGATGGGTGAGGCGTGTGGGGGGGTGGGTGTGGGGGTGGGCGGATGTGTGATGGGCGTGTGGTGGGTGGGTGTGTGGTGGGCGGATGTTAGATGGGCGTGTGGTGGGGTGGGTGTGTGGTGGGCGGATGGGTGACGGGCGTGTGGTGGGTGGGTGTGTGGTGGGCGGATGGGTGATGGGCGTGTGGTGGGTGGGTGTGTGGTGGGTTTATGTGGTGGGCGGATGGTGATGGGCGTGTGGTGGGTGGGTGTGTAGTGGGCGGATGTGTGATGGGCGTGTGGTGGGTGGGTGTGTGGTGGGTGTGTGATGGGCGTGTGGTGGGTGGGTGTGTGGTGGGCGGGTGGTGGGCGGATGGGTGATGGGCGTGTGGTGGGTGGGTGTGTGATGGGTGTGTGGTGGGCGGGTGGTGGGTGGTGGTGGGCGGGTGGGTGCCTGGGTGGTGGTGGGTGTGTGGTGGCCCGTGGGTTACACACAGAGACCTTCCTACCGTGTTGGAGCTAAATCAGACTGATGAAATGTTCGTATTCGTGCCCTGCGATAGGTTCTCTAAAAGGCTTTCTTTTTGTGTGATATAACATATATACCAAATTTATACATTTCTATTGCAAATGTAATATCACTCATGAATATATATAAGTATTTGACTATACTATAGCAATAATACACCAGTTTTGGTGCTAAGCCAGCAAGCATCAACGAAGATTCGGACACATTGAAAAATTCGAGGGATTGGGAAATTTGTTCCCAGACGTCGCTGGAGAATTTTAATATTTGTGACTTCTTACCTGTTAAGAGTCACCTACTCTACTCCTTACTACTCCTTACCTACTCTTAATTAAATACAGTATCCTTTGCGTGTCGTGCGCATGTAATGAATGTTGAATTGGATGAGAATGAAAGGAAAAGAGAAACATTTACGGGAGGAGTTTTGATAAGATTTTCTCATGCGCGCGATCTGATTGGCCAGGCTCTTGAAACCACCACTCACACCCACGACTGTAAAACTTTACAGGAAAAGAGTAAAATATCGCTGCCGGAGTGTATCTGCTCAGTTTTCTATGCACGCAAAAGAGTAAAAAATAAGTGGGCGGAGCTTAAATAAGTGAAATTTTACTTCCAAGGGCATGGACAAAATACGCCTTATACTTAAATACTAAATACATCAATTGTATTTAAATACATTTGTAAATACATTTTAAATACACAAATTTTAACATGTATTTAACATGTATTATAGAAAATGGATTTCCTTAGAATTTCCTTAGATTTTGGGTTTCCTTAGAAATGTCCTTCTTAGGCCTAAATTTCCTAAAAATAAGGAAATTTCCTTGAAAGTGGAAACACTGGTTCACTGTAACATCAGGATTGCCAGATAGTTGGGCGGGTTTATGACCAAATTAACTGAAAAAAAAGTATTTACATTTTTATATTATGAGTATTTAAATACAATGTATTTAAATACTCATAAAAGTATTTAAATACTGAATTTAAATACATGACAATCAATGTATTTATAAATACATTTCTAAATACACAAATGTAATTAAATACGTATTTAAATACAAATGTATTTAAATACTCCCCAGCTCTGTGCTGGTTCACGGTCGCGAAGGCCGGGAGCGCGAGAAGTTGCGGGGGGATTTGGGTCACGGCAGAGTCAGGTCACCACAGCTGTGTGGCGTGACCTAAAAGCCCCTTTCACACATTCTATAGAGTAGCGCGCCGAATTGTGGCGACTCGCGAAAACACGCGGGCCACGTCGTGGGTATTCGTAGATATACGCCATCAAGTCGTATCAAGTAGTGAGAGGTCGTGGCAGGGTCGCGAGGCGTCTTGGGTATGCGTGCGAGGGCTGGACATTTGGACATGTTCAAAATCTGGGCCGCGCAACGTCACAACTTTTGGATGCGTAGCGGACGCGTAGCGGGATTTCGTAGCCGGGTCGTAACTATAGTATCAACTCGTAACGACTTTGTCATTTATCGTAGTGACTCATTGCCCATTCGTAGTGACTCATGTAGTGACGTAGTGACTCATTCGTAGTGACGGTTGCTCCGTAGTGTAGTGGTTAGCACGCTCGGTTCACAGCCGCGAAGTCCCGGGCTGGATCCACGGGCGTAGCGGAGAAAAATGGGCTCCTTAAAAACACCCGAGCCCCTGTCCACCCAGCAGTGATGGGTACCGGGTGTTAGCCGGGGGTTTGTGACGTAGCCGCCTCCTGGGGGGAGGTGCAGATGACTCTGTATCTCACACGAGATAAAGATTTCCCTCCCAGATCAGTCAGGTCAAGCCATCAGGTCGTATAAACTCGTAGCAAACTCTTGCAATGTCGTAGCAACTTGTAAACGACTCATATTAACTCTTAGCGACACTCGTAACTATGCGTACAAACTCTTAGCAAAGTCGTACCAACGCGTACTAATTCGTGATTAGGTACACGAGAAACGACCGATAAAACAGTGTCGGGTGTCAGTGTCGCCTTTTCTCCACGAGTAGACGCCGATTTGGGATTCGGCACTACTCGGCTTGCTACTCTAGAATGTGTGAAAGGGGCTTTAGGGGTAATTAGGCAGGTGGCGTGACGGCCAACCTTGGAGTCACTACAAGTTCATTAACAGTGACCTTGAGAGTAGCGGCTCAGCTGCGGCTGCCACTCTGTTGAAGGGTGGAGGATGGAGGTAGTGTCCCTCGGACACTACCACCCAATACTACCACCCTAATACATTTCTCCCATGTATTTAGTATTTAAATACATTCAATGTATTTAGTGCCCAGCTCTGATACCAGCAGTTACCTCCCGGCCAGCACAGAGAAAGCACACCACCTCCTTTATGTGTTCCTCGTGGCCTCTCTCCGCTGTACTTATACATATTTCCGCCGTAATAAACTTGTGTGCGAACTTAGTGTTTGGTCTATCCAGTGTCTAGCTAAGAACATACTATAATTGGTGACCTCAAGTGTACCTACGAGACGATGGATACTTACAGTGTGCTCCTCCGCCTCCCGGCTTTCACCCACGACATTGCCACGTGGTTTATATACCTTGCAGCTTTGTGGGCAGGATCCCCGGACATCACGGATCTTCACAAGTTTCAGGCGCTTGTCAGGGCGATCCCGTCGGACGTCGCTGCCCGAATCTCCTCAGTGCTTACGGCTCCGCCGGCTGACGGAAAATATGAGGCGTTGAAAACTGCCCTCGTCCGCGCACTTGGAAGGTCGTGCGAGGCTTACTTGGCTGAGCTCGACACGCTCCAATATGACGGACGTCGCCCTTCAGCACTCCTCTACCGTATGCAGAACCTTAACAGGGCTGCGGGTTTCCCATTGCCCGAGGATATGCTTCGTTACCGCCACACAAGCCTCATGTCCCACCCAGTCCGCGTGCAGATGGCGGGCTTACGGGGCCCGGTCACCATCAATGAATACTCGGAGCTCGTTGACAAAATTCACGCGGCCTACACCTCGTTCCCCCCTCCTTTGCCCATCCACCACTCCTGTGCCTGCAGCGCCTCCGACGGGGTCCGGGCGCCAGCGGTGTTTACCCCAAGTGACACCCCTGCCGGCTCCACGAAATTCCTCAGTGCGCTGGAGAGTCAACAATCCTAGTGGTATTAACCATTATCACCTTAATTAGAAACGACTGGTTTAAATATATGCAGCCGTTATAATATTTCGCCTCTGCTTGGTGGCGAGCTTCCAGGCTTATGCCACAGTGATATACCACTACCTTGTGAACTTTAAAAGTATATATAATCACTCTACCCATGTCTACAATGGGCCCCAGACATAACTACGTCACGGTTTGTTTACATCGGTGCATTGTGGGGATAAGTCGGAGTCGCCGCTGGTGGACCTACGAAGGGAAAACTACGGCGATGGAAGAATTTCGAGTTATTTTGCGTGAAATTGATATTCCAGGTGCTATATTACTGTGTTCTGTTCTCGCTGACAACACTATAGAGAAGACCTGAAGTAATGGTTGATGTACAGAGGCTTCTAATCTAAACCAAGAAAACAGAGCCTCGTCAAAAGGTAAGCAACTGGTAGGTACGTACTGTGTCCCTACCACTTGCTTACTTCTTAATGAGACTCTGCTGTGACTGTTTTCCTGGTTTAGAAGCCTCTGCACATCAATCATCACCTCAGGTCTTCTCTATGTTGTCAGCGAGTACAGCACGGAAATATAGCACCTGGAATATCAATTTCGCCCAAAACAACTCGAAATTTTTTCATCGTCGTAGTCTTCTCTTTGTAGGTTGTACATATTCATGGTTATGATAGTATTACAATACCTTATTAATTGAGTTCCTTTTATTGTCTTTCCTCATAATAAGTAGTGGTACATCATGGTTTAAGTGTTACTTGACGAGCCAATGCATACTCTGAGTCTATACCAACATCACCAACCTTTGCTTTGATTTATCTTATTGCTCCATCCATAAACAAGCTGCATAACCACGGTGACATTACCCATCCTTGCCCCTACCTGGTACTGTCGTCTACCGAAATGTTCGTCCCTACACAAATCGGGAAAACTCGCCGACGGTAATGGTTAGGTTAGATTTTGCTTTGATTTATCTTATTACTCCATCCATAAACAATTTGCATAACCACGGTGACATTACCCATCCTTGCCTCATGGTACCTGGTACTCTCGTCTACCGAAATGCTCGTCCCTACACAAATCAGGAAAACTCGCCGACGGTAATGGTTAGGTTAGGTTACCGTTAGGTTAGGTAAAGGTCAGTTAGGTTAGGTATTCATAATCACAGGTAAAAGCTTATTAGTTATACATACATATTCCACTCCATACACACTCTTTAATCCTTCAATACATCCCACATTCGCTCCCAGTCTACTCTGTTATATACTTTGGTATTAGTCCAGATGAACACCGAACTCACTTTAGTGGACGAAACTATTTTTTTCTGGTGTGTTTTTATGTGTTTTTAATGAATCTGCTAACCGTTTCTGTCGCAATTTTTTTTTTTGGGGGGGGGGGTAAAGTTTATATAAAGTAAGGTAAAGGTTAGGTAAAGGTAAAGGTTAGGTTAGGTATAAGTTCTTTTTTTTTTGTCATTTTTGCACCAAAAAAAAAAAAAAAAAATCGACAGAAACGGTTAGCAGATTAATTCAAAACACATAAAAACACACCAGAAAGAAATAGTTTCTTCCACCAAAGTGAGTTCGGTGTTCATCTGGATATTTACCTATGCTTTCTCTAAATCCATGAATGCAGCATACATCTTCTTGTATTTTTCTAGCATTGTCTTAATTATCATTCGCATATCTAAGACCTGACCTACACAACCTTTCCCAGTTCTAAATCTGCCTTGCTCCTCACTAACCTTGCCATATATGATTTTTTTACTTTTCCAATTATGATTTTACAATACAGTTTGCCTCATCACTGTGGAGTACATGATGACTCAATGAAGCTAAATATAAGCCAGCTTGGTAACAACATAGCCAATTTAGCTAATCACACCCTTGGAATTATACCACAGCTTAGGTAACCTTAGGTTACCTAACGGTAACCTAACCTAACCATTACCGTCGGCGAGTTTTCCCGATTTGTGTAGAGACGAGAATTTCGGTAGACGAGAGTACCAGGTACCATGAGGCAAGGATGGGTAATGTCACCGTGGCTGGCGATGTAGGGTCTTGCAGCTGTAAAGCTGGTGGTGGCAATGTTGTGGTGGAAGGTTGGTGATGTGGTGTGGAGGCATTTAATCTACTCCATGTGGTAGTGTGGTGGTGTGGTGGAGGCTGCTGTGTTGGAGTGGTGTGGTGGTGTGGTGGAGGCTGCTGTGGTGGAGTGGTGTGGTGGTGTGGTGGAGGCTGCTGTGGTGGAGTGGTGTGGTGGAGGCTGTTGTGGTGGAAGGTTTGGTGATGTGGTGGTGGTTGTTGTGGTGGGAGGATTATGTAATGGATGCATGACCATGAGGAAATTGAATTATTGATTGTACATGTGCTATGTTGCTATGATCCTGTATTGTCTTAGTAGTATGTGCCTGTGGTACTGTGGTAGTGGCATTAGTGACCGAGACGGTCACGTTTTAAAGAGGGGGCAATGTTACGCCTGGCGTTATGCGTGTAGTGGTGATGGTGGAGGTAGTGGTGGGTGTGTGGTGTCGGGTGTGTCTGCGTGTATGAGCTGGGAGTGAAGTGGCGCGCGTGGTGAGGTGCTGGCGGGCGGCCTTGTGCGCGGGTGGGGTGTGGAGTGGGGGTGGGCCGGGGAGGACGTGAGCTTTGTGCCGCTCCTTCCTGGCACACAGTGAGGCAGGGAGGTCTCGGGCGTCTTGAGAGACAGACGTGCACCGCTCCTGAGAGAGGAGTCGCGGGTGGCGTGGTGGCGTGGTGGTTGTGGTTGTGGTGGGGGTGGCTGTGGTGGTGGGGGGACTGTGGTAGCGTCTCGATCCTTGCGACGGCCGCAATAGGTCGGAGGATATTGTCGTACATACATGTACTCTGTTTGTACTTTGTAGTGGCTTGTGGTTTTGGTCAGTAAACCAACAAAGGAGTCAAGTGTTTCTTTCGCCTGTGAATGTTGATTAAGGACTTCGTGAAATATACACCAACTCGCATCACCCTGACACACCGAACTCTGTCGCTGTAAGTAAGTCAAGCAGCGGGTACTGTAACACGTCCTGCACAGCCTCACCCAGACACCTGCAGTGTGTGGTGGGGTCCAGGGCGTAATACAACCATTTTTTTCTTCAAACGTGGTATATATAGTATATCATTGGTAAGTTGCTATAGTGTTCCCTTGTCAGTATGTAGTTTTCTGAGGTTTGTTAGACCTATACTCCTAGAGCATGTCAGAGACTTGAGGGGTAACAATTATTTATATTTTTGTGGATTTTGGGGGGCCTTTTCTCCCCTTCACGGCGCGTTATCAGCGCAAACGCCCCCCCTCCTCTCTCTCTCTCTCTCTCTCTCTCTCTCTCTCTCTCTCTCTCTCTCTCTCTCTCTCTCTCTCTCTCTCTCTCTCTCTCTCTCTAAGCGAAGCGTGGCGTATAGTCAACTAAAATATTGCAGTAATAAATAAAACAATGATTTTGTTATACCAGGCTACATTTTTACGCAGTAAAAGCATTTCCCTCCTCCTCGCGAGAGCTTTGCTCCCCCCACCCCCAGGAGAGGTAGACGAAATAGAGTACAATAAGAATAGAAGAGAGGAAGAAGAAGAGAAGGCGAAGAAAATAAAGGTAGTGGAGTAAGATTAGCTTTCCTAGCCATCCTGCCTCACCCGCCTCAGCCGAGGCGGGGGGAGTGGACAAGGGAAGGGGGGGCTTTAAATGGGTAATGAAAATAAGAAACACTTCAGTTCTAAATTTGTCTCTAGGTGATAATGTAGTATTCCTTGAGCCAGACACGGGTTAAACCAAACACTAAGTTCGCACACAGGTTTATTAAGGCGGAAATAAACCCGAGTTACAGCGGAGGAAGGCCACGAGAAAGACTTAGAGGAGGCGTGTGTGTGCTCTCTGTGATGGCCGAGTAGTTACTGGCAAGATACCGGTCGCCAAGGGCAGGCGCTGCGGTTAATTTGGGTCACCACAGTCAGGTCAGCCACACCTGGCGTGGCGTGACCTTTAGGGTAATTAAGCAGCTGGCGTTAAGCCCAACATTGGAGTCACTACAGTACTCCCCTTCTCACACACACACACACACAAAAATAATAGTACGTGAATGAACAAGGCCGCTGTATGGACACCCTGCACCCGAAATAACTGTGGACGAAGAATGACCCGCCCCGAGCGCGTTGTGTAGCCCTCAGGAACGAAGCCGTCCATAGACACCCCAGCATCGCTGTCCTCCGAAGGCGATTCTACGGCAGAGGCTGTAAGGTTGCCGTGAAGGGCAGGAGTCGTGGAGTCGGAAACAGCCAGATCTGCAGGAGGAGAAGCAACTGGTGGAGGGAGGGAAAGGGAGGGGGAGGCGTGGATAAGGTGTTGGGCAGAAGGTGTTGGGTCAGGTGTAGGATGAGGAATGGGGATGGGTGGGGGGTGTTGTGCGTGGGGCAGGTGTAGGCTGAGGAGAAGGAAAAGGGTTTGGTGCAGGATGGGCCTGAGGGGGAAAGGGTGGCGACGAGGCCGCCAAGACCTCAGTACTGAGGAGGGGTTGATGTGGAAGGGAGGGGGAAACCCACTGTAAGGGGGCAGGGGGGAGGATTACAAAACGGGGGTGAGGGTGTGGTGGATGATCTGAAGGAGGAGAAGGGATGGAAGAAAGGGGTTGCACATTTTGAGGGAGGGAGGAGGTGGTGAAGGAATGAGATGAGTAACCTTCACACGGTCCCATGACGTCACATACGGGTGCCCATGGACTTCGAGGGTGACGTGCTTAACCGTGCACGCCAGGACACGATAGGGACTCTTATAGGGTGGGTCCAGGGGCCTCGTGTGGGCATCCGTCCACTGGAAAAGGTGTGTAGCCGTTTGCAGCTCCGGCGGGAGATGAGTGGGACGCGGCGGGGGCGTACGTGGTGGCGTGGGCTGTAGTGCAGACATCGCCTGCCGAAGCGCTGGGAGGAAGGAGCCTGCCGAAGCGCTGGGAGGAAGGAGAGGGCGTTGCTGGCATCCGTCACTGGGGTGAACTGGCACGGCAGTCGCAGGTCTTCACCATACACCAGCTCTGCCGGCGTATGATGTATATCTTCCTTCTCCGTAGCTCTGAGTGTGAGGAGGATGATGAGAAGGGCGTCCACCCAGCTTATTGGGTGTGGCTGGGCCCGTAAGGCTTCCTTCAGGCGTCTGTGGAAACGCTCCACCATGCCGTTGGCTTGAGGGTGATACGCCGTAGTACGCTGACGGCGGGTGCCCTGGAAAGCAAACAGGTCACCCCAAGCACGGGACTCAATCTGCACGCCTTGGTCCGTGATGAGAGTAACAGGAGCGCCGTACAGCGCCACCCAACCAGACAGGAAATGAGCAGCCGTACATTCCGCGGTACTGTCAGGCATGGGAATAGTGGCGCTCCAACGGGTCACCCTGTCCACACAAGTCAGCAGGTAACGGTGACCGCGGAAGGCCGGCAAAGGACCCACCAGGTCTACATGGACGGTGTGAAATCGCTGGGTGGGCGTGGGGAAGGTGTGGAGAGGGGCTCGTGTGTGTCGGTGAATCTTTGCGGTTTGACAGGCAAGACAGGCACGCGTCCATTCCTTGATGTCACGTCTCATCCTAGGCCATACCGCTCGCCTGTTGATGACGCGATGGGTACCGAGGATGCCGGAATGGTCCAGGGAGTGGTAGTGATTGAACACTGACCTGCGGTGTTGACAGGTGATGAATAGGCGTGCGGGGCCACAAGAGACGTCACACCAGAGTTTGGCCGCGGAGTTGGGGACATCGTGCAGGACCAAGTGGAGCGCTGTGGGCCCCTCAATCAGGGCTTACAACTCAGGGTCTCCCTCCTGTGTCGCCGCCAGGGCCACGTAATCGAGTGGCGCAGGCATCGTGACCGCGGACATCATCCGGGGGGTTGTGGTGCAGCGGGAGAGGGCGTCGGCCACGGTATTGTCCTGCCCCGGGATATGGCGGATGTCTTTGGTAAACTCGGATATATAAGCCAGCTGTCTGGAGACCCAGTGGGTGAAACTTTCGCCAGACTTCACCATAGTGTGTGTTAACGGCTTGTGATCTGTCAATACTTGAAACTCCCTGCCCTCCAGAAACTGGCGGAAGTGTCTTACGGCCTCATACACCGCCAACAGCTCTCTATCAAAGGCGCTGTAGAGGCGTTGGGAAGGCTCGAAACGCTTGCTGAAGAAGGCGATAGGGCGAAGCTCGTCCTCCACCTTCTGCTGGAGGACAGCGCCCAACGCTTCTGCTGAAGCGTCAGTAGTGAGGACGGGGGGCATTGGGGATTGGGTAGGCGAGGAGCGTCGTGGAAGCGAGTTGTTGCTTGATGCTGTTGAACGCTTCCTCGGCTTCATCATAGTCCGGTGGCCAAACCTCATATTTAGGCCGAGCCTTTGAATTTGTGGTGCATAATTGTTCTTTGCGGATTTTGATAGCCTGAAACCTCTAGTTTTGGAATCTGTCGGGTGCAACTTTTGCATCCTTGAGCATTTTGCAAAAATGACGACTGAAGATAGGAATGGGAATCACTGTTTGGGACTGAAAATTTGAGGTAGGGGTAATAATAAACGGGCATAGATCACATATGTACGGACCTTTGACAATGTTTTTACTACCAAAATGTTCGTATTGATTAGCTTTATTACCTCAAACTAATGATATATGAATTTCGTCAACAATAAGGTCATAGGAGGTCAAAAGGTCACAATTTTGGCGTGAAAATGAAATTCGACGAGCTCACTTTGGCCTTTTCCTTTTACTGATACATATTTACATGCTGCTGCGTCATAAATGTGGACATGGGTAAGCCAAAAAAAACAGCGGCAATTTTGTTTTAGTATCGAATTGTTGTTTGTCTGTTGTTTCTATCAATTAGTGTTGATATTTAGTGATATACTGTGCAATGCAACGGTAATTTTTAAGGCTTACACTGGGGTGTTTTTAGTCATTATGTTATCATATGTAGTTTTCTATTTAGGGGCTTCTATTTTGTATGAAATGAGAATTATACATTTTTGGAATCTTTATTTTAGTCTACTTTACTCTATTATATTAGTCAAACTTTTTTAGTCTGCTTAGATTATTTTCATCTAACAATTATTGATTGTTGTTCATCGACAATAAAATAAAGAATGGTATTGTTTGATAACAATTGCTACAGCTTAGGGGCTTTTTGTGGGTTTAGGGGTCTAAACAGCTGCATAGTTGGTAATTGACATGCTGCTTTACTGGATGTATGGGATGTGTCTTTAATTTATTATTTATACCTAACAATCTAGTATGAAGTTAACGATCTGCTGGAGTGCAGCATTGCAAGGAACATGTCATTACGCTGACAACGCCAATTCCCTCCCGAGACGTTGTTCTCAATGTGGCACACAACAAGGAGCAGCTCATTGAGATGATCACTGAGGAACTTCTAGATAGAACGTAAGGACTCCGGTTACCAAACAGACTTGTTGTCACAGGGAAAGCTGATACTCCTGTTGAAGTCTGGCAAGGTGTACGAGTGGAGAGATCAGATTTGCAAACTAACCATGAGGAAGCAGACGTCATCATTCCACACCAGGTTGTCCAGTTTGTTTCTAACACCAGAAAGACTATTAAAGTAATCTCAGATGACACAGACGTGTTTGTATTGCTTGTACATTACTATCACTACTGTCAACTCTCTGCATGCCTTGTCATGGAACCGACTTCTCCTGGAAGGACTTCAGTGAACATTGGAGACACCGTAATAAAACACCAGGCTATTGTCCTTCCATCAAAGTAAAGGCCAATACCCGAATCAGTTTGTGAAATTTCAATTTTTGAGACCTGCTCTCTTAAGCTTTGCCTTTCTCGTCTAATTTTGCTACGATCTATTACTGCAGACGAGTCACTATGGTCAATAATCCCCAGGTCCTGAAATACAGCTGAACAAATGGCTGCACCTGCTCGATCTGATACTCCTCTTCTGTCACACTCTCTTGCCACCGTTGGAAGTCTCATTCTCATCTGATGACTGACTTGTGTATTGGTTTTTATGTTAGGAGTGATATAATTTTCCTCCTGTTCTTGGGGCAGGCCATCAAAGTCATGGTCTGAGTTTCTTTCAGTATCAGAAAAATCACATGGGTCATCCAATGTGACAGGTGACGCCAGCGTAGAAAGACGTTGTTCCCTTTGTTTTCTGTTCTCCCTTTTGATTAACATTTTGGTTGTTGTAACATCTATTGGACCAATTACCATCTTCCTTGTTGATCGCTGGTCAGTCAGAAATTCTTGTTCTCGCTTAGGAACTCTCATTTCCTTTTCACAGTGGCAATTGGAAAACTCAACACATTTGCATGAGGCTATGTCAAAAAGCTTTCTTGCTTCCTTTCTGAACTGATTCAATAAACTGTCAAAGCTCTTTGTTCCTTTTCTCCCTTTCATAGGCTTCAATCGCTTAAGGTACTTCTGGTAGTATTCTTTGACACGAGCGATAATGCGGTAATGATGACATGTAGGAATGCTTGCCTTCTTCCATATTTCTTCAACCTGCACTGCCACATAGGAAATAATGTCATTTACTAGTGGATTTTTAACTCCTTCTTGAATTAGTTGGTGTCTTTTGTGCAACAGTGCTCGAATGATGTCCTCGTATGAAGGCAGTGTGTTTCCCGCCAACTCCCTTGGAGGGCCAACAATTGGGCTCTCATCACTGCTCCGAATGTTCAGTTTTGGTTTATACTTCACTGACATCTTATCTCTCACATTGTCACCTGTTATTCACCTTTGTATCAGTGTTTTTGTTTTTATATCACTGAAATACGGCCACGTGTACAAATCCTGAAAAATAAGATAATTATCTTATTATAATCAATAATTATTCAATGCTCTTTGGGCCAGTGAAAATTTGAAGATAGAGACATGAAATTGTTATGGGATGTGTTTCTCATCATACCACACTTTTTAAGCACCCGTGGCAATTGATGCAAAAAAATATTATTTTTCACTCCACCCTATTGTGTACGCCCCTGCCTCACTCCTGTATTCACAGGAAAGAAGCTGGATACACCTTCCCCACACTTCACAACACTCTTAGTCCCAGAGTACAGGTCAGTCATCAAACCAATAGTCCTTGCAGGAATCCCGCGAAGTCGCAGAAGATCCCAGAGTGACTCACGATGCACTGAGTCAAACGCCTTCTTGAGATCAACATAGGCTGCAAACATCTCCTGTGGAAACTCACGTCGGCGTCCCACCAAGACATGAAGCGCTAGGATACGGTCCGTTGTTGACTTACCAGGCGTGAACCCAGACTGCTGAGGACTCTGATGCTTCAGCAGATGACTGCTGATCCGTGTCAGCAGTAGATGGACAAGCACCAATTGCCTGGCACGCTGAGGAGTGTAATATCGCGATAATTGTTGCAGTCCTGACGGTCCCCTTTCCCTTTCCAGATAGGGACGACCAGCCCCCTTTTCCAGTCAGGAGGAATGGTACCTGATTGCCACACGACAGTCAGGACAGCATGCAACCCGCGGATTATGGCCTCACCCCCAGCTTTGAGGAGCTTTACCCAGCTTTGAGGAGCTCCACACTGATATTACAAACACCAGCTGCCTTTCCACCCCTTAATTTTGCTACCGCCTCTCTGACTTCGTTAAGAGAGGGTGCAGTTTCGTCAATGGGAGGATCGGCATCCACTGCTCGTAATCCAGTGATGTGAAGCTGCCCAATTGGAGGGTCCACCCTGAACAACTGCCCAAAGTACTCAGCCCAATGAGCCATCTGCCCATCCATGTCCGACACGAGGCGCCCAACTGCTGCTCGGATACCACTTGCCTGAGATGGAGACTTGGAATGGAGCTTCTTCAGGGCTCGGTAAGCGGGTCGCAGTTCATTAGCGTTCAAATGGCCCTCTACATCCACAGCGAGACTTCTGACGTACCTCTCCTTGTCTCTCCCCAGGAGGGTTCTAGTCCTGCGTGACAGAGCCCTGTACTGGTCCTGGTTCCCAGCAAGCCTGGCAGCGCGACTCCCCTCGATATTACCCAGCGTCTCCGTTAAGACAAAACCACGCCGTGACCTTGGGCGCTCCCCAATACACGCCTTGGTAGCCTGGAGAGTTTCACGTTTGAAGGTATCCCACAGTTCTACAGGGTCCTTGAGGACACCGAGCACATCAAACCGATTTGAGACTGCCACTACATACTCATGGGCACATGCCAAGTCCTTCAGCTTCTCAAGATGAAACACAGTAAGGTTACCTCTTGAGATTCTTCTGGACTTGACATGAAGCTTAAAGTAATCGCCCAAACCATTTCATCATTCCTGATTTATTGCAGTCAAAATAGAGCCATTATCGAATATATCAATAATATATTGTCATTTTTTGCATTAAGTCAACCGTTTTTAAATAATCCGCAATCAAAATCTGCAAATTCCCCAAGCTTCCAAAACGCTAACGACTAGCAGACGACGCACCATGGCTCGATGACGTCACCCGAAGCAGTCCCTCCCCTCCCCCCGCGGTAATCCAGAAGCATTTAAACACAGAAATAAATATAGTACATGAAGAATTTTTGGTGTTTCCGATATACTATCTTTTCGATATGGCATATACCTGCATCCTTTATGGGTGCAGCAAGAAAGTTGTGTGTTTCCAGAGAGCTTAGCACCTATCTCCGACCGATACGGCCACGATAAATGTGTGAAGATGGTTTGCGCGCTGGGGGAAAGCAGGCTGTGTGATACAAGTTGTCGCCCTCCCGTGGCGTCATCAGCAATTTTTGCGTGGCGGCTGGAATGGGGCTGATTTTTTTCCCGCGCTTTTTACAAAAGTCGTGTTTTTACTTAAATAAGGCGTGGAGATTGATTATTTTTTGTGGATTAGGTGTTTTGAATGAACATTCAACATACTTTTGCAAAGAAAAAATGGGTCTGGACGATTACTTTAAGTGTAGCAACAAGTCTGTGATCAGTTGCAAAGAATTCAGCATCCCGGTAAACCCTGCAGTTATGGAGGATCCTCCAACGAATACTATACTCTGTTCAAAAACGCTAGAGCCGAGCCACATGCCTCTCCCACCAAGGTGGAGCACGACAGGCCCTGGTTCCCTCTTGATTGGGTGATGGCGTTCTGGGGCGTGATGGAAGGTTTGGCGTTAAAATGTACACTCAGTATACACTTCTCCACCCCTCACTCTCAGACAACGGTCTGCTCCACCACATGCCCCTGTTAATCCCTTGCGTCCTTGACCCACGTCAAACATAGGGCTACACACACACACACACACACACACACACACACACACACACACACACACACACACACACACACACACACACACACACACACACACACACACAACACACACACACACACAACACACATACACACACACAATACCACACACACACACACACACACACACACACACACACACATACACACACACACACACACACACGTGTACGGCCACAAAAAAAATATAAATAACAGAAAAATTAATATCATATATCTCTCTACTTAATGACCTCGCTCCCCTAATTATTCGTCATTTTTATAGCTTATGACAAGTGCTTGTGGGCCCTTCGGACCCATGTATTGGTGTTTGTAGTAGTATATATTAGACAACAATGTGAGTGCAAACTCCAATCGTGTTGTTGCTGTCGTTGGTCACTGGTCAAAGTGCCTCTGGGTAGACCACCTACCACCACCGTAGCCTGCCTCACCCCAGCCCCACGCCTGTCTCACCCCAACCCCATGCCTGTCTCACCCCAGCCCCACGCCTGTCTTACCCCAACCCCACGCCTGTCTCACTCCAACCCCTCGCCTGCCTCACCCCAGCCCCACGCCTGTCTCACCCCAGCCCCACGCCTGTCTCACCCCATCCCCACGCCTGTCTCACCCCAGCCCCATGCCTGTCTCACCCCAGCCCCACGCCTAACTCACCCCAGCCCCACGCCTGTCTCACCCCATCCCCACGCCTGTCTCACCCCAACTCCACGCCTGTCTCACCCCAACCCCACGCCTGTCTCAACCCATCCCCACGCCTGTCTCACCCCAGCCCCACCCTGTCTCACCCCAGCCCCACGCCTGTCTCACCCCAGCCCCACGCCTGTCTCACCCCAGCCCCACGCCTGTCTCACCCCAGCCCCACGCCTGTCTCACCCCAGCCCCATTCCTGTCTCACCCCAGCCCCACGCCTAACTCACCCCAGCCCCACGCCTGTCTCACCCCATCCCCACGCCTGTCTCACCCCAACTCCACGCCTGTCTCACCCCAACCCCACGCCTAACTCACCCCAGCCCCACGCCTGTCTCACCCCACCCCCACGCCTGTCTCACCCCAGCCCCACGCCTGTCTCACCCCAGCCCCACGCCTGTCTCACCCCAGCCCCACGCCTAACTCACCCCAGCCCCACGCCTGTCTCACCCCAGCCCCACGCCTGTATCACCCCAGCCCCACGCCTGCCTCACCCCAGCCCCAAGCCTGTTACCCTTTTTAGTATGGTTATTTTACGGGTAACGGGTTCACACCATGTTGATACTGGTTACTAACCTGTAAGGGTGATTGCCGGATGATGCCCTCTTGACGGGCAGGTAACTTGCTTCGTTGCCCAGAGGTACACATCAATAAAGTGGTATGGGCTAAACGTGGTCGAGCGGTCTTTACGTAATTTATAAGTATTCTTTAGTGCCAAAGGATTCGAGTAAGACAATATACTACAAACGATATATATTATATATATATATATATATATATATATATATATATATATATATATATATATTATGTATATATATATATATATATATATATATATATATATATATATATATATATATATATATATATATATATATATATATATATTATATATATATATATATATATATATATATATATATATATATATATATATATATATGTACACTTGTGAAGGTTTATACATTAAGTAATGTCACGGGGTTCTTTACAACGGTCAATGAAACTAATGTCTAATAGACAGAGCCAGAACAGTTAATGTCGTGACAAGGCACTCACACACCTCCCGGGTGTGGAGTGCACACAGACACACAGGAAGGTGTGTCGTGAGTTGGAGCGCAAGCTAACGCGTCTCCTGTACCTATCTGTGTTCTGTCCTCTCTCCGGCTTAGTTGCAGCATATGAGGAAAGCTGCCCGGAAGCTGTGGTTCCGGTGTCCGAGGTGGCAGGTGATGACCGGTTGCTTCCCAAACACCAGGCTATCCATGTCATCATTATATGGGATGGCGTGGCTACCCGGTTCAGCATAATGTCATCAAAAGGTGGCAGTAACTCAGCATCCGGTAGACGCAGTACAAGACACACAGACACTCAGCCATCCTGTATTAGTATCGATTAACACATACATATAATATAACCAGTACGCTAATAAGCCTGTCCTGCATGTACAGTGTACACTCACACACACACACCACACACACACACACACACGCGCACACACGCGCGTACACATGCACGCATGCACGCACGCACACACACGTGCACACACACACACACACACACTGTAGGGTACTCCGTAGTGTAGGGGAACCACGCTCGGTTCACAACCGAGAAGTCCCAGGTTCGATCCCCGGGCGGAGCGGAAACATATGGGCTGTTTCCTTAAAACCCGAGCCCCTGTCCACCCAGCAGTGAATGGGTACCGGGTGTTAGCCGGGGTTTGTGACCTGCTCTCCGGGGTGCTGGCTTCGGCCAAAACTAAGCACTAAGGATGAATGATAAAAATGTTGATATGGAGACGGGGCCATACGAGCGTTGCTCAGGCCCTGTAAAATACAACTAGATGAATACACACACACACACACACACACACACACACACACACACACACACACACACACACACACACACACACACACACACACACACACACACACACACACACACACATACACACATATGCACACACTCAATCACACATACATGCATGCAGTCACACACACACACACACACACACACACTCACACACGCACACAAACGGCAACTCCATGAGTCTACGGAAGTAGTGACATGCGGCAAGACGTTACCGCAGAGTGTATTCCTGTAATATAATCTTTGCAAAGGGTTTTTAGCCCAAAACCCCCCTTCAAAATTATTCAATCGACATTGGACCAAGCCGTTTACCACCTACGATTTATTTGCGATTTTATGAGCCTACTTTTATTAAAATTGAATTTACAGTTTCGGCTACCCAAAACAGATAGACAGACAGACAGACAGACAGACAGACAGACACACGGCTACTCCTATAGTATATTAGATGCAATTATAACATCAGGAAGAGGAGGAAGGAGAAACATCATTGAATCATTGTTGTATTTTTTTTCTCTCTCTCTCTCTCTCTCTCTCGTCTCTCTCTCTCTCTCTCTCTCTCTCTCTCTCTCTCTCTCCTCTCTCTCTCTCTCTCTCTCTCTCTCTCTCTCTCTCTCTCTCTCTCTCTCTCTCTCTCTCTCTCTCTCTCTCTCTCTCTCTCTCTCTCTCTCTCTCTCTCTCTCTCTCTCTCTCTCTCCTCACAGTCTATGCTGGGTCAGGGACATGCGATGTTCTTATTGAAAGAAAAAGGAAAATTAAATGAAGTGACACGCCACACGCCATGCAGGACATGGGTGTAACCCCACCCAACGTAGGTGCTATTTTCTTGTTATACTGTAAACCGCTTGAACTCACTGTGATTACCCTGTTCTTGCAGGGTACATTCCTTCAACCTGTTAAGCTATACTGAGAGCCCCAATGCAACAAAAATATATAATACAACACTTGTTGAAATATTACAGTTAAGTAGAAATATGGCAACAGCGTCTTTTCATCTGTGACCTGCCATATTGCCTCAGAGCAAGACCTGGTAGGGAGCCTCAGGCCTGCGGTCATTAGGGGTGGCATGACCGGCCAGGTTAAGGGTTTGGTTGTTTGACCTCAAAAAGGTTAGAGCGCCGCCAGGTGACTCTTTTCATCTTCTCCCTCACTCAGAATTTTACGGGCCTATATATTTACTTCTCAAAATCTCGTCTTCATGAAAAGTATCTGACTTACTGTTGTGTCCATGTGATAACATATTTACTAACGACGGTGAATTGAGGACTTTCATGCACTCAAAGCAAATGGTGTGTTGTTAAAGAAACAATGAAGAACTGTAGGATGTACGCTTTCCACTGTATTCCGTCAACCAATAAGAGGCGAGAGCGAAGCTGGCCTAACATGTTCCACCTTCGGGGAGGAGTATCTGGCTCTAGCGTTCTTGAACAGAGTATAACGAGGATGTGGTCGATCTCCTTAGCTACCCCTCCGGCATTACTATACCATGTCCAGCGGTGCAGCTCTGGTCTCTGATACCAAGAACCTGCAATTCTCAACCTTCTGGATCTCGCAACATTCAGAAGGAGATAACTGTTAATGTTCCTGGTACCGGAGCCATGGGGACCAACACATTACTCATAGCCATCTCTCACAATGCCAGTAGTAGCATGGAAGTCGCCCAAGACAATGAGTGTGTCCCGAGGAGGACACTGGTCTAATACAGACAGTGGCAGTGGCGATCCTAGGCATGGACGACATGGGCAATCGCCCAGGGCGGCATCGTCGAGGGGGCGGCATGGAGTGCCCGAATTTTTTTTTTTTTGTAATAATAATATTAATAATAATAAGAATAATAATGATAAAATAATTATGAGATTGAATAATAATAGTATATAATAACTTTAGTAGTATATAGGCGTATTTTGTAGTGTCCTTCCGGAGTAAAATTATACTTATTTAAGCTCCGCCCCTGCTTGCCATCACAAAATACGATTGTAGCGCTGCCAAAGCTCTTTCTTGATGTTGCCGAAAGTAAAAGTGTCGTACACTTCATTACCTCTTACAGAGGCTCAAGGAATATCGTTAAGGTTGACATTATTGAAGGCACAGCAGAGTAGTAGCGTGATTGTCTGTATTACACATCGATATCTTTTGAGCTCTTAGAATGGCCTAGCATTGTTTTCTAACTCTATAGATGGACTTGATATTAAACTGAAATGTTTAGGGCGCTATGAAACTGTTATTTGAATATCTATTTGCTACACAGCCATTTCACGATGTGCGTCGAGGATGTTTAATGCTTTCATGGACCTGTACGTATGTAGGCTACGTGTACCTACATCTACGTTTCACGAATTATTCTTTGCCTAAACCTAGATGAATGCTGGTTGTGATTCATCCTCCAGTGCATCTCCCCCGTTTAACATCCATGGGCGGGTGTGTGGTGGGCGGGTGTGTGATGGACGGATGTATGATGGGCGTGTGGTGGGTGGGTGTGTGGTGGGCGGATGGGTGATGGGCGTGTGGTGGGTGGGTGTGTGGTGGGCGGATGTGTGATGGGCGTGTGGTGGGTGGGTGTGTGGTGGGTGTGTGGTGGGCGGATGGGTGATGGGCGTGTGGTGGGTGTGTGTGTGGTGGGTGGGTGGTGGGCGGATGGGTGATGGGCGTGTGGTGGGTGGGTGTGTGATGGGTGTGTGGTGGAAGGGTGGTGGGTGGATGGGTGGTGGTGGGCGGGTGGGTGCCTGGGTGGTGGTGGGTGTGTGGTGGCCCGTGGGTTACACACCAGACCTTCCTACCGTGTTGGCGCTGAATCAGACTGATGAAATGTTCGTATTCGTGCCCTGCGATAGGTTCTCTAAAAGGCTTTCTTTTTGTGTGATATAACATATATACCAAATTTATACATTTCTATTGCAAATGTAATATCACTCATGAATATATTTAAGTATTTGACTATACTATAGCAATAATACACCAGTTTTGGTGCTAAGCCAGCAAGCATCAACGAAGATTCGGACACATTGAAAAATTCGAGGGATTGGGAAATTTGTTCCCAGACGTCGCTGGAGAATTTTAATATTTGTGACTTCTTACCTGTTAAGAGTCACCTATTCTACTCCTTACTACTCCTTACCTACTCTTAATTAAATACAGTGTCCTTTGCATGTTGTGCGCATGTAATGAATGTTGAATTGGATGAGAATTAAAGGAAAAGAGAAACATTTACGGGAGGAGTTTTGATAAGATTTTCTCATGCGCGCGATCTGATTGGCCAGGCTCTTGAAACCACCACTCACACCCACGACTGTAAAACTTTACAGGAAAAGAGTAAAATATCGCTGCCGGAGTGTATCTGCTCAGTTTTCTATGCACGCAAAAGAGTAAAAAATAAGTGGGCGGAGCTTAAATAAGTAAAATTTTACTTCCAAAGGCATGGACAAAATACGCCTTATGTCAGAGATAAATTCATGGTGGTGGACTGTGTATATAAAGATGTTTGTAACTAATGGCGGCAAGTGGAGCGCATCGCCGATCAGCAGATTGTGCGCAGAGCTTTGAAGCATCGTGTTCGGCTTCCTGCAGTCGCTTCCATTATTGACTCTACAGCCTTTCCAAAAGATAGGCGTCATAATAAGGCTCTAGTTGATTTGTCATTATTGTGTTCTCAAGATATATAGATACAAAATTATAGCCATGTTACTTTGAGAAATCATTCACGTGTTCAAGTGCGAAAGATATCACATAATAATTTTGCCCCACAGGCACATCGCACATGACTATTTTATACACGTACAAGCGAGCTCGCATGAGCAAGATTGTAGTCTTCCAGAATTTGTATGTTTTGGTGAGTGCCCTTCTTTTGGAGATGAGCCCCTGCCCGTCTAAATGTCTGTGCACGCCACTGGAGTGAGGCATGGGTGCGTTCTTGCCCCATCACTTTTCAACACTTGTATGAACTGGGTATTGGGCAAAGTTGTAGCTCAAAGTGATTGCGGAGCATCCCTCGGCAACATCAAGATCACTGATATTGTTTTTTTTCCAATGATGCAGTAACCTTTGCTGAGTCGCTGGAGGTCCTAGTGATGGTTCTCGAGGCGCTGCACGAAGAGGCAAAGCCTTTGGGACTTGAGGTCTCCTGGCTCAAGACCAAGGTCCAGGTGTTTGGAGGCTTACTAGATGAAACAGTACAGTCTGTTTATCCGTGCGGCGAGGACATTGAGATCTTGGAAAGTTTTACATACCTTGGTAGCGCAGTTCATAATGATGGCTGGTCACGTCAATAAGTCTTACGGCGGATAAGCATAGCCCATCGTGTTATGGACTCGCTCAGCACGAGTATTTGGCGTTGTCGCTACCTGTGCAGGAGGACAAAGATCCGGATCTTCAAGTCGTTTGTGATCCCTGTCTTACTCTATGGATGTGAGACATGGACACTAAATAGCGACTTGAAGAGGCGAATCGAGTAATAAGTGCCTTATGGTAATAAGTGTTTTCGCAGAATCATGGGGTATCGCTGGGATGATTACGTGTCAAATCAGCGATTACACCGTGAGAATGAATCGAGGTCTATTTTGTTTTTTACATTACAAAGAACTGGCCAAGGGCACAACAAAAATGGGTAACACAAAGGCCGCTTAGTTGCCAGTCCCTATAAAGAAGACAGTAAGAGAATAAAATAAAAAAGAGGGGTGAGCCAATTTAGTTCGGGAGGTGTCTTGTTACTCTTCTTTTGAAAAGATTTAAGTCATAGAAAAGTGGAAAAATAGAAACAGGAAGAGAGTTCCAGAGTTTATCAGTGAAAGAGATGAAAGAGTAAAGATACTGATTAACTCTTGCATTACGAAGATGGACATAATAGGGATGAGAATGAGTAGAAAGTCTTGTGCAGCGAGGCCGCGGGAGGGGGGGAGGCATGCAGTTAGCAAGTTCAGAAGAGCAGTGAGCATGAAAATAACGGTAGAAGAGAGCAAGAGAAGCAACATTCATTGCGTCGGTGATTTAAAGATTGAAGACAGTCAGTCAGAGGAGGGGAGTTGATGAGACGAAAAGCTTTTGACTCAACCCTGTTTAGGAGAGCTGTATGAGTGGATCCTCCCCAAACATGTGATACATACTCCATACATGGGCGGATAAGGCCCCTGTAAAGAGCAAGCAATTGGGAGGGAGAAGAAAAAGGACGCAGACGCCACAGGACACCTAACTTCTTAAAAGCTGTTTTAGCAAGAGATGAGATGTGAGATTTTCAGTTCAGATTTTTAGTAAAGGATAGTCCTAGAATGTTCATTGTAGAAGAAGGAGACAGTTGAGTGTCATTAAAGAAGAGGGGATAGTTATCGATAGTTTTGTCGAGTAGATAGGTGAAGAAATTGGGTTTTTGAGGCATTGAACAAAACAAGGTTTGCTTTGCCCCAATCAGAAATTATAGAAAGATCAGAAGTTAGGCGCTCGGTGGCATCTCTCCGTGAATCACTTAGTTCCTGTTGAGTTGGACGTCTACTAAACGACGTTGAAAAATGCAGGGTAGAATCATCAGCGTAGGAGTGTTACCTGCATAGTCCGTCAGCGCCAACTTCGGCTATATGGGCACGTGGCACTTTACCCTGAAACCGATCCTTCCCACCGGGCTGCATCTGTAAGAGACAATCCGGCGTGGATAAGGCCAAGTATGCGTTTGTATGCGCCCACAAGGCTCTTGAGCAGTGGTTCCCAACCTTTTTTCAGTTGTTTCCCCCTTCTACCAGTTCAACCATCCGGATTTCCCCCTTCATGTGGCCAAGGAAAAAGTAGCCAAAACATAAAATTTACTTGCTTAATAGCACAAGTATATAGACACTTTCCTCTATATCTATATATACTTCAGGAAAAGTCAATAGCCGCATTCTAAGATTTTTTTTTCTTCTGTCGACTACATGCTATAAATATAGTAATTTAGATGTCCCACAGGATAAATTTCCCCCTTAGGTTAGGAAATGCTGCTCTAGGTTTGAGCAAGTTGATGTTTCCTGTCGAGAGTTGCTTGGTATGGGAAGGGAGCGTGCATATGGGGACTCGCGCGAAGTGATCCCCGGGAGTGGCGTCGATCGTAGGAGGGGCGAGGCGGCGAGCCCCCAGCGTATGCCCCCAATGATTGATTGATTGATCTTATCATCAAGTAAGATCTTACCTCATCAGGCTGATCAGGTAAATCAACTTTTACAGTTTGATGCTACTGGCTGGAGCGTGGGCTGCAGGGGCGGCCCAAACTGTAGGTTATGAAAACCCTGCCTGTGATGGTAAGACTGTCATTGTTCATCTTTTCGAGTGGAAATGGATGGACATCGCCATGGAATGTGAGCGTTTCCTGTCTCAAGCCGGATTTTGTGGTGTCCAGGTTAGTAACATTCTTGCAATCGTATGAAGGGTGAACACACTTAAAGGGATTCAACTCCATAAAGTGTAATATTTTATTTCTGCCGTTTGTATGTGCCACAGTATTGTACTACACACATTGCCCGTGCATGTGTGCCGGTGTAGCGGGAAAAGCAGAGACGTCGGGAAATCCTGTGGTACCTGGAACTGTCGCCGATAGGAACAGTCGCCGATATCGGCGACCATTCCAGTTTTCACATCGGCGGGAGTTCCAATTTTCGGCGACGGTTCCAGTTCTTGATCTTTTATTACAGTAGGTACCCAATATATAATAAGCTTTTAATCATGTTTCTACATTATGCTGAGTACATTTAATATATTAATTTAATTTCATGTCAGTTGCTGGGGCTTTATCGTTCTTAAGTTTCTTAATGTTTCTCTACAGCTCTTCCTCAGTTATGGGGTCATTAAGTATTGGTAAGGGGTCAGTGTTGTTATCATAATATATGATTGTGTTTATTGTGATGCTACAATTACTGTCATCACTGGCAAGCTGTTTAAAATGCTCATAAAAATTGTTTAGTGTAATGGGAATCTTACTGTTCCTTTTTTGACCATTTAGGATTTTCCAGTATGCTTTAGGATCACAACTTCTGCTTATTCTAACTTCCTTTATTAAGTTTGTCCTTTCTTTAGATTTTACTCTTTTTAATTCCCCTTTGTATCTTTGGCTTTTCTCAATCATAATATTAAAATTTACCCTATTCGTGTGTGTGTGTGTGTGTGTGTGTGTGTGTGTGTGTGTGTGTGTGTGTGTGTGTGTGTGTGTGTGTGTGTGTGTGACTGAGTGTGTGTGTAAAGGGGTTATTACACTGGGAAAAAATTTCTGCGGATCTTCAGTCAAATTCCGATTACCGCAGTCGTGGTTCTCATTACCGGCGATTTTAAGGGTATCCGCGATCTCCCAAAGCTACGGGAGATTTCACCGAAGGACCGCGATAATCCTTTGATGCCCCAATGAACATCCAGGAAATATATAAACAAATCATCATCATCATCATCAGCTACAGAATCATCCCACGATGATTCTGATCTCAACAAATCATCTCAACAAATCATCCCACGCTGGATCTCAAAGCAGCCTCCCACTATATATATAGTATATATATATATATAGTAGTGTGGTGTACTGAATACATCATCGAAGGTGTATTTGATGAGGTACCTATATTTACAGTATGAAGAAATATACAACAGGGTATACAGAGCTGGACTGGTGAGCGTGGTGGCATAACCTGACTGGATCACCCTATATACAGTATGCCCTCAAGGCGAGGAGTGTAGGTTGTTAGGCATATCCTCCACTTCACTATGCTCCTCTTTTCTCGCAGCTAGGCTATCTCCGCCCCCACATTCGTTTTTTTTCCTTGTTGGAAATGGAAATGGAAATGGAAATGGAAATGGAAATGAAAGGGTTAATTAATTAAGTAAATTCAGTGCCACTAGGGCCAAAGCAGCCCAGCTCTGAGTGAAAACTGGGGCTTGGAGAGGGACGTCAGCCAGCTTTGTTGTTGTGGAAATGCATCGGTAAGGTAAGATATGCTACGATAGATAATTTACCAAGGTAAAGATATGCTACGCATATAGGTGTAGCATATCTTTACCTTGGGTCAAAACTACGATACGACGAGGGAGCGCGAGGCAAGTGTGATTGGAGAACCGCGGTAGTAGGTCCACGTAGGCAAATATCTTCGATTTTTGACCAGAGATCCGCGGAAAATTTGTCCAGTGTAATAACCCCTTTAGTTAGCCCAACAACCCATCCGTTTTCTATCACCACTTGAGTCTGACTCGCTGTCTTTCCTGTGACGTCAGCATGTCCATCCCTCCAAGCGTTCACGTTTTTTTGTTTGGTTTTTCTTTTTCTTTTTATTGCACTTCCATTGTAGGAAGGCACGGGGTTTCTAAGAGCCCGTCAGTGTTAAGCAGCTAGATGTCACAGTAGTTAGCGGGGTGGAGGGTATGAGGCGACGTACCCGTATAAAGCCCCGTCCACACTATGCCTCATGACGCGCGCGCTGAGGCAGGTGGACGTGTTGAAATCTCACCCGAGTGTCCAGACTGTGCCTCACCGCCATCCCTCAATCGAGCAGCGCGCCAGTCAGCTCCAGAGAAAACGACGATTTTGTATCGTGGCCTATTCTAAAATATGCCCCGAGCCTCACGAGGATAATCCCCCACCCACCTACACGCACCTGTGGCCGCGGCGGCCTGCCCGTGACCTGACCTCACTGCTCTTACCCTACCTACCTACATCTCCTCTGCTACTCTCCATGCCACTCCCTTTTACCTCCTCTTTCCACTATGAGAATATGATTATTAATACTACTATTATTATCATCATTATCATTGTTATTTATATAATGTTTATTACTATTATCATTCCCATGCCTATTAAGCAAGCTAAATAACATGAGTTTGGTTTAGGAGAGGTTGATAAAGGAGATTATTAATACGATTTTTTTGAGAACATCCTCCTTCTTTATTTCAAAATTCAGGATATGTGACAAGTCAGTTTTCATTGCATCCAGACTTGCACTCCTGATGTCCCTCATCTTGTAGTCCTTGCTCTTAACATTACAAATGCAAGGATGCTGCTTCAACAATTCAATAAAGTAAAGAGTATTGCTCCGCGTCCACTCAACATGGTTAGTACAACTTGAGCGAGACATTATTTCACGGAGCGCGGCGCAATAACGTCCTGCCTCAGTGAAGCCAGGTATAGCACTGAGGAGTGAGGAGGACTCGTGAGGCTGGGGCAGTGTTGCGGCAATCAGGCCGGGTTGGATTCGCTCAGCACGACGCTGGCGGTGTTGAAAAGCTCGATTTTCAACAGCGCGCGCGTCATGAGGCATAGGCCCAGTTGCAAGAAGGTCTTATCGTGCTCCCTATAGGGTCCCGGCGTGAAAATGCCCGACACCTCTGGTTCAAGAACAGCGCCATTTCATCCCCATCGTGGGCCCCATCGGGCAAAAATTGTCGGGCGGTAACCCCCTACCGACGAGATGATCGATGAGCATCATATATTATTAAAAACTTCCATTGAACATCAATAATCAACATATTCAATATGTGACACATTTCTGATGAAGAGTCAACGCGGTTACGAAGTCTAAAAGGCAGCTAATTCATACTTTTCAGTTGTTTCTTGGTAGTCTCGTTGAAAGAACTCAAGTCAAGACAGTCAACAACTCTACATACCCATCGGTGTTCTCCCGCTGTTTTGACCGGAGGGCTTATTTACCATTTTCACCCATCAATCTTGATTTGGACACACAGACAGCCGTCGGAAATGAAAAATAACACAAGGGGGGTCTGGCTGGGGGGACGAAACTCCCCTAGCGAGGTAAGGTTACGAAAACAACGCCCAGGTTAGGTTAGTCAACTAGCAGGGGGGTCTGGATGTGGGGGGCGAAACCCCCCTAGCGAGGTTATGTTAAGAAAACATTGCCCAGGCTAGGTTACTTAACTTAATTAGCAGGGGGGTCTGGGGGGTGGGGCGAAAGCCCCCTAGCGAGGCTAGACTACGTAAACAATGTCCAGGCTAGGTTAGTTAACTAGCGGGGGGGTCTTGGGGGGAACGAAAACCCCTTGCGAGGTTATGTTAAGAAAACAATGCCTAGGTTAGGTTAGTTAACTAGCGGGGGGGTCTGGGGGGGAACGAAACCCCCCTTGCGAGGTTATGTTAAGAAAACAATGCCTAGGTTAGGTTAGTTAACTAGCGGGGGGTCTGGGGGGAACGAAACCCCCCTTGCGAGGTTATGTTAAGAAAACAATGCCTAGGTTAGGTTAGTTAACTAGCGGGGGGGTCTGGGGGGGAACGAAACCCCCCTTGCGAGGTTATATTAAGAAAACAATGCCTAGGTTAGGTTAGTTAACTAGCGGGGGGGGGGGGGGCTGGGTAGGAACGAAACCCCCTTTGCGAGTTTTGTTAAGAAAACAATGCCTAGGTTAGGTTAGTTAACTAGCGGGGGGGGGGGGGTCTGGGGAGGAACGAAACCCCCTTTGCGAGTTTTGTTAAGAAAACAATGCCTAGGTTAGGTTAGTTAACTAACGGGTGGGTTTTGGGGGGAACGAAACCCCCCTTGCGAGGTTATGTTAAGAAAACAATGCCCAGGCTCAGTGCGTTAACTAGCGGGGGGTCTGGGGGGGCAAAAACCCCTAGCGAGGTTAGGTTACAAAAACAATGCCCAAGTTTAGTTATTTAACTAGCAGGGGGGTCTTGAGGGGCGCAGGCCCCCCCCCCCCCCCGTTATGACAGGAGAGTATTGGTCAATAGGGAGTATTGGTTAAAACTGCATATTTACATCAAAATTTTAAAAACTTGGTGAGACATGCGATATTTACCTTATAAGAAGTCATTTCTCTGAGTTGGGGAGTCCGGAACCGTCTTTGGCGCCAAATTGCAATGTTTTTTTATTGCATCTGGTCTTGGTCTTAGGGTGGGTGACCCCTCCGGCATACCAACCTCGCCATGGCTCCCGACGTCGGATCCTCATGCCGATGGGGGCAAAATCAGCCGTTCATGAAACTTATCAATGAAGTATCACGACGGTCGGGCGCCCCACTCACTATCGTATACTGGGTGGAAAATGACCACTTCTTGCAACTGGGCCATAGTATGGACGGGGCTTAAGTGAAGGGTGATGGTGTTATTGTGAGCTGCAAGGCGTTGAAAAAGATGGTAGATTGATGACAAGAGTAATACGTTGTCCTTGAAAGAGAGGTGATCGAGTGCCTCCAGTGATGAGAGCGAGTCGATAAAGATGTTGATGGCACCATCACGTAGATTCCTTGCATGTTCGAGGGCGCATTGTATGGCAGTGAGTTCAGGTTGGAAGGCCAAAACACCGTCGGTGATGCGACAGGAGTGGATTTGTCCTTCACACACAAAGGCGGCCCCAGCCGCACCATATTCACTGACATACCCGTCAGTAAAATAGGTGATTATGCCAGGAGTGGAAATGGCATGTATGGCCGCAAGGCTTTCTTGTCTAAGTATGGTAGGGAGGGCAGCCTTGGGTTTTGCAGCACCGGGACGGACGATGGAAATTGGTTTGGGCTGCCAAGGAGGGAGTAAAGCAAAATCAGGGTGAGGCGGATCGGGGCCGGCCTGTACAGCAGCGCTGATGCCAACTGTACGTGTGGCATCCGCTGCAGAATGAAAACAGTTGCGGTCATGATCTTGGTTGGCAGGTCGTTGGTAGGTGCGCAGGATTTGGGTGGTTACCTGCTCAGTTGGACGTCTTCTTACTAACCTCGCAACAAAGGATGACGTCCGCTCTAGGATGCGGTGTTGTAGTGAAGGGAGACCACACTCGGCACGCAGAGTGTGTAGGCGCGTCCAGCGTGGTGCTCTGAGGATCGTGCGGCCCTCGTTTTGTGCCACTTTAAGTGATGACAAAAGGCACTGTTTTAAGCCAGGGAGACATGGAGCACTGTAGTCAATGACAGAGCGGATGGCTTGGACATAGAACAGTGGTTCCCAACCTGTGGTACGCGTACCACTGGTGGTACGCGAGGGCTTTCCAGGTGGTACGCGAGCACTTTTGGGGATAGGTGCGATTTTTGGTTCGTTTTTTCTTAGCAAATTTTTTTAATGATTTATGTGTTCCTGTATTTTTACTCTATGCAGTTTTCATTTTTTCGACAGAAATTTTGGCTACCCTCAGCGGTTTAGCGTGTTTGCTTTATACTGTAGTGCTATGAATTGTTTTCACTAGAAGAGCAAGTTACTCGATACTGGCTGGGTTCACTAGAAGAGAAATTTACTCGATACCGGAATCTGGAACCAGGTGGTACGCGACGACGGTACGGGACCTCCAAGTGGTACGCGATCAGGAAAAGGTTGGGAGCCACTGACATAGAAAGTACGTTTGACCATGAAGGAGGCGCCCGCTCTTCTGCAAGATATGGCCTTAAGTACCTTTGTGCGGGCAGCTGCTCGGTTTCTAAGATGTTCAAAATGCCTTTTGAAAGTTAATCTATCGTCCAGCCACAAGTCGAGGTATTGGTGAGTCCTTGTACGGAGGAGCTCGGTCCCACCAAGATGGAGTGGATGTTCAGGAGGCGGAAGTCCAAAGGACATAAACAGAGATTTTGTAGAGTTGATTTTTAGCCCCAATTTAGCACATTTGTTCTGCAGTCGTGCGAGAGTATTAGGAGCCAGGCGAAAGGCATCCCTACGCGGGAGCACCAAGGTGAGGTCATTTGCATAACACAGAAACCTCACTCCTGGACCATACTGAGCATTAAGAAGGTCTTCAACAAGAATGTTAAACAAGAATGGTCTAAGGATGCTGCATTGAGGCGTGCCATTGATGTGTGGGTGATGGGAAGACTGTTCACGTGGATAAAATTTCCTAGGGAAGGCTGCAGTGGGCTGACCTTCCTTTCTTGACCTTAGGATAGATGTGTATTGAAAGCCCACGAGTATTGAGTGAATCTATGCTTTCCTTAGCCAATATTTGTGTGCGTATAGTGTAAGTGTGGAGTATATAGAGGGGGCCTGCAGCTTTGATGAAGTGTGAACACGTAGTACTGTACTTTGTTCACCACCAGGGGCGTAGCTACGAGGGGAACAGGAGGGGGCTATTTGAAAACGTCCCCCCGGGCCTCCAACAGCGGGGGCCCCCAAAATGTGCTTAAGGAAATCTAAGGAAATATGGTAACTATGGCAAGGATATTGGTATTCGAAAAGTAGAAACACTGTGGTATGCATCGGCTGCGTGGGACAGTTGTAGCCAGAGATCGAGCTGACTCAATAAACAAGGCAGCCAAGCGCTCGTCTTCATATCACACATAGATGGAAAGATGTAAGAATGAATAAGGGAAATGGGAAAAAGTAGAATAATAATTGATATGAAGTTAATGGAGGGATCAAAGAATAGATAAACATACGGCGATTATAACAAATACCACAAAAAGTGGGGGCGGGTTGTCACCCAGCACAGGCTCAAGGGCTAATGCGACGGAAATGAACCCCGAGGCCACGTGCAGCATTGCGTATGACCCCATCTTTACCATACAATATTATTGCCTCCCCCTGGTCCCCCTCCTCCTACACCTATGTATACTATGATATTCTTTACATACAAAGTGGACGACATGGCAAGGGAAAATTGGACATGGGCTAATGCAAAGGTAACACAGTATACTATTTCCACAGGTATCCCCGCCCAATGAGCACGCAGTTATCTCGGAGGAGTATCCGTACCCCTGGTGGCAGCGGTATCAGCCTATCTCTTACACGCTGCACTCGCGTTCAGGTACAGAGGAGGAGTTTACTGACATGGTTCACCGCTGCAACGCCGTGGGGGTCAGGTAAAACAATGGGTCGAATAGTCTGACAAGATTTTGTAGTCCTACATGTGTGTATTCATCTAGTTATATTACAGGGTCCTGAGCTACATTCGTATGGCCCCGTCTCCATGTCTACATTTTATCATTCATCCTTAATGCTTAGTGTTGGCCGAAGCCACCATCCCAGGAGACGGGTTACACAGCCCCGGCTAACACCTGGTACCCATTCACTGCTGGGTGGACAGGGGCTTGGGTTTTAAGGAAACAGCCCATCCATCTATCTCCGCTCCGCCCGGGGAGCGAGCCCGAGACTTCTCGTTTGTGAGCCGAGCGTCCTACCACTACACTACGGAGTACCCTTGTGTGTGTGACTGTGTGTGTGTGTGTGTGTGTGTGTGTGTGTGTGTGTGTGTGTGTGTGTGTGTGTGTGTGTATTTATTACATTGTGTATTTTACAGGGCCTTTTCAGTAGGTAAGTAGTACTTTTCAGTAGCACATTGAGCTACATTCGTGTGGTCTGGTCTCCATATTTTCTACTACATTTATTCAGTCTTTCTGGTGTGTGTGTGTTTATTTACCAATCTGGTGTGTGTTTATTTAGTTGTATTTACCTAGTTGTATTTTATAGAGCCTAAGCTACACTCTTATGGTCCCGTCTCCATATTTATATTTTAGTTTGCTTCCTTAGTGCTTGTTGGCCGAAGTCAACACCCTGGGAAGCGGGACACAACACCCAGCTAATACCCGGTACCCATTCATTGTTGGGTGGACAGGGGCTCGGGTTTTAAAGAGACCGCCCTTCTTTCTCCGCTCCACCCGGGGATCGAACCCTGGAATTCTCGGTTGTGAACCGAGCGTGCTAACCATTACACTACGGAGTACCCCCAATAGCCTGGCTTAATTAAATTGGCAGTTCGGGTGGGACAGGTAAGATAAGATTTTCATCCTATCTAGACACTTTGCAAGTACCAACTACAAGGTTATTGACTATACAAAGCGCCGCCACGTCAGCACGAACTAGGCGGACTCGAACCGCTGACCGAATGCACAGGGACGCTGCACATTGCGAGCTCACGTCTCTACCAACCTTGCCACCCTGACGGGCTCGGGTGGGACAGCTCAGTAATGCGCCACTGCCACATATTGAAAATAATTGAACTTAACTTTGTGATATTTGTAAAATGCATCACAAAAGAGATAAACACGATATATTGATAAATATTTTGTATTGATAAAATTGATATTGAAAATAATTGGAGGCCTCAGGCGACTCCACCCGAACTGCCAGTTTAAGCCGGTCCGAGTATAGTGTGTGTGTGTGTGTGTGTGTGTGTGTGTGTGTGTGTGTGTGTGTGTGTGTGTGTGTGTGTGTGTGTGTGTGTGTTAAAGTAATCGTCCAGACCCATTTTTTCTTTGCATAATTATGTTGAATGTTCATTCAATATACCTAATCCACAAAAAATTATTCATTTTCACGCCTTATTTCCCTAAAAACATGACTTTTGTAAAAAGCGCGGGAAAAACAACAGCCACATTCCAGCCGTGGCGCGAAACTTGCTGGCGACGACACAAGAGGTAAGCCTCCCAGCCCCGTCCGACACAGACACACGGAGACTCTGAGAAAAATGTAGTACTTGGGGAATTTTGGGTGCTTCTGGTATATTTTTTGTGCGACACGGCACATACTTGCATCCTGCATGGGCACGGCAAGAAAGCCGTGCATTCCCGAGAGCTTAGCCACTATTCACATTCACAACCCACACGGCGACGATATATGTGTGCAGACCTTTGGAGCGACGGGGAGCGGCTGGTAGTAGCCAGGGTACTGCAGCCCTCTCATCTCCGTGGCCTTGCTACTACCCGCCGCTCCCCGCCGCTTGCCGCCGCTGCACACATATATCGTCGCCCCACAGTTTGCAAATGGGTGCTAAGCTCTCGGTAAAGGCACAGCCCCCACGCTGCACCCACACAGGATGCAAGTACATGCCACATCGCACAAAAAATATATCAGAAACACCCAAAATTCCCCAAGTACTACATTTTTCTCAGAGTCTCCGCGCATATGTATCAGGCGGTGCTGGGAGGCTCCCTGTTGTGACGTCGCCGACCCATGATGCGTCGTCTGCTGATAAACAGTTGTGTTTTGAGAGCACGGGGAATTTACAGATTTTGAATGCGGATCATTTAAAAACGGGTGACTGGATGCAAAATGTGACAACATATTGTTGATATACTCGATCATGGCTATATTTTGACTGCATTAAATCAGGAATGATGAAATAGTCTGGACGATTACTTTAAGTACTAGAGTGTAATGTGAATGCAGTCTGAGAAAATTAATATGTTTGTGCATATGTATGATAAACGTTGATTTTTGTTTTGTTATCAATGGACCTTACCCATAACTACGTCACGGTTTGTTTACATCGGTGCATTGTGGGGATAAGGCGGGGTCGCCGCGGGTGGACCTACGAAGGGAAAACTACGGCGATGGAAGAATTTCGAGTTATTTTGCGCGAAATTGATATTCCAGGTGTTATATTACTGTGCTCTGTTCTCGCTGACAACACTATAGAGAAGACCTGAGGTAATGACTGATGTGCAGAGGCTTCTAAACCAAGAAAACAGAGTCATAACAGAGCCTCGTCAAAAGGTAAGCAACTGGTAGGTACGTAATGTGTCCCTACCACTTGCTTACTTCTTAATAAGACTCTGCTGTGACTGTTTTCCTGGTTTAGAAGCCTTCGCACATCAACCATCACCTCAGGTCTTCTCTATGTTGTCAGCGAGCACGGAAATATAGCACCTGGAATATCAATTTTCCCCAAAACAACTCTTTTTTTTTTTCATGTCGTTTTTTCTTTTTGTAGGTGTACATTTTCGGTTATGATAGTATTAAAAAAATTATTAATTGATTTCCCTTTTTGTTTCTTTTCATAATAAGTAGTGCTACATCATGGTTTAAGTGTTACTTGACGAGCCAAGAATACTCTCGGTCTTTTACCAACATCACCAACCTTTTGTTTTGATTTTCTTTTTACCCCATCCAAAAAAAAGTTGCTAACCCCGGTACTTTTACCCATCCTTGCCCCATGGTCCCGCAGGGTACTTCGTTTCCCGATTTTTTTGCCCTACAAAAATCGGGAAAACTTGCCGACAGTAAGGAGGTTTGATCGGTCATTTCGCCCAATGACTTTTTCCCCAACCATAGAGTCATTTCCCCCACAGGTCTTTTCGCCCACACTACGGAGCATTTACCCCACACTATGGAGTCTAAGGGCTAGGAGGTTAGGTTAATTTGTTTAGTTTTTTTAAAACCCCTCAATAGGAGGCTAGTTTGGGTTTTGGGTAAATTTGGTTAGGCTAGTTTAATTAGTTTTGGTTAGGTTAGGTAGGTTAGTTTTGGGTTTTTGGGTTTGGTTAGCTAGGTTAGTTTTGGTTAGTTAGATAGGGGGTCAAGCCCCTGCTAGGGTAGGTTAATTTTGGGTTTAGGTTAGGTTTTTTTTTGGTTTAGGCAATTTCGTCATTTCGCCCACGGGGACTTTTCGCCCACGTAAGTAAATTCGCCCAATAAAGAGCAATTCGCCCCCTTAAAGTCAATTGCCCCAGATCCATGTCACGGAGTATGAACTATATCTTCCTCGGGCAGAAATGAAATGAACCCCCAAAAACCTTGGGCGAAAGACTAAATTTCTAGTGTTTGCCCATACTCCCCATTCCCACAAACAATTTTGGGGGACCGGGGGGGAATGCGGTTTTTCGGGGGGGGAACAAATTATGCTCGGAAACACGAAAATTTAAAGAGTTGGTGGGGGGAAAAATTTCCCTAGATCTAGGGTAATTTCCTTATATTAGAAAAAATTTCCCCAACCCAAAATAACCTAACCAACCAAAATTAAACCTCCCCTAGAGGGGGGACCCACCGAAACCAAACCCTAACCAAAATCAACCAAGAAACCTAACCAAACCCAAAATTAACCTATCAACCTATTAGATTTGTTAGGTTTAGGTTAGTTTGATTGTTAGGTTAGGATAGGTTAGTTTTGGGTTTGGGTTGGGTTAGGTATCGGTGGGTAAAGCCCCGCTGGGTAGGAAATTTTTGGGTTTTAGGTTAGGTTTATTTGGTTAGGCAATTTTCTCTAGATATAAGGGAAATTTCCCCTAGATTAGGGAATTTTACCCCCCCTACACAACTCTTTTAATTAGGGTTTTCCGACGATAATTGTTCCCCCCCCCGAAAACCCCCCCATTCCCACAGGTCCCCAAAAAATTGTTTGGGGGGAAATGGGAGAGTGTGGGGAAACAAAGAAATTTACCGTCTTTCCCCCAATAGGTTTTTTTGGGTCATTCCCTTTCTGCCAGAGGAAGATATAGTTAAAATGACTCCGTGAATGGATCCCGTTGGCGAAAAGACTTTAGGTGGGGGGAATTGATCTTAAGTGGGCGAATTTACTTAATAGGACGAAATGTTTGGGGCGAAATGACGAAAATTGTAACCAAAAAAAAACCCAACCTAACAAAATTAACCCACCAGCAGGGGACTTGACCCACCGATAACCCAACTAACCAAACAACCTAAGCTAACCTAACCTAACCAAATCAACCTATCCCAACCTAACCCCAAACAATCTAACCTAAAACCCAAACTAATAAACTACCCAAATCTAACCTACCTAACTAACCTAAAAAAAATCTAACCTAACCCCCTAGCGGGGGGGTTGGGGGGTTTTCGACACAATAAAAAAATAAACCTAACCTAGCTCCTATAGATCCCTAGTGGGGGCGAAATGACTCCATAGTGTGGCGAAAAAACTCCATAGTGTGGGCCCCAAATGACCTTGGGCGAAAAGACTCTATGGGGTGGCGAAAGGGATGTGGGGGAAATGCCCCGATACCAAAAATAACCCTTACTGTCGGCGAGTTTTCCCGATTTTTTTAGGGAAAAAATATGGGTAGATGGGGCAGTACCCTGCAGGTACATGAGGCAAAGGATGGGTAATGTCACCGGGTTTTGCAACTTGTTTAGGAGGGGGAATAAGATAAATCAAAGCAAAGGTGGTGAGTGGTAAGCTCAAGAGTATTCTTGGCTCGTCAAGTAACACTTAAAACCATGATGTGCACTATTATTATGAGAAAAGACAACAAAGGAACTCAATTAAAGGTATTTTAAAACTATATAACCATGAAAGTACAGCACAAAGAGAAAGATTTCGACGATGAAAAAAAATCGAGTTGTTTTGGGCGAAATTTATATCCAGGTGCTATATTTTCCCTGCTCGCTGACAACATAGAGAAGACCTGAGGGATGGGATGTGCGAAAGGTTCTAAACAGGAAAAAGTACAGCAGAGTCTCATTAAGAAATAAGCAAGGGTAGGGGGCACAATTTCGTACCTACCATTGCTTACCCTTTTTACGAGGCTCTTTAGACTCTGTTTTCTTGGTTTTGAAGCCCCTGCACATCAGCCCTTACCCCAGGTTTTTTATAGGGTTGCCAGCGAGAACAGAGCACAGTAATATAACACCTGGGAAAATCAATTCGCGAAAAAACCAAATTCTTCCATCGCCCCCTAGTTTTTCCCCTTTGTAGGCCACCCGGGCGACCCCCCTATCCCCACAATGCACCGATGTAAACAAACCGTGACGTAGTTATGTCTGGGGCCCATTGGGTATAATTTCAGCCTCATCGTGTCATTTGTAGTGAAACAGTCGGTGCAGGTACTCCGCCAAGTATTAGATAGAGTACTCACAATCAAAGTCTAAATAGAGTTTTTAGATTTTGCTCACAATGACAGTGTTCCCCTCACCTCGGCGTCTACAGGATCTTTGTTGATGCCGTGGTGAATCACATGGCAGGGCTAGGCCGCAAAGGCAAGGGCTCGGCTGGCTCTGACTTTGACTCGGACAAGTTGGACTTCCCTGGCATCCCTTACACTACAGATGATTTTACGCCCAAAGACATTTGTCCATCCCACGATGGTAAACTTATAGGGAACTAAAAAGTCTGGAAACCTCTCATGCAACTTGTAACAAAATGTTTAGCATGTAGAAAAACGATATTGCAAAAAATATTCACATAGATATCCTCCTTTTCTTGCAGGCAACGTCAACAACTATGGTGACCCTTACAACGTCCGCAACTGCTACCTAGTGGGACTGACGGATCTGTACGGTGCCACCCAGTATGTGCGAGAGAGGGTGGCCGAATACTTTAACAAGCTGATGAATATTGGAGTGGCGGGATTCAGGATTGACGCCGCCAAGCACATGTGGCCTGAGGTAATATCTTTCATGATGTCATGTTTTTCATCTTGGAGCCATCTGACTGAGGTCTACACATCATTTGCACTAGGGAGGGGACAAATGGGTTGAGTGCTATAGGACAAAGTGTCATCAGTCTTTACGTTGCATTAAAGTCTAAGTTTGCGTGTAGCTACGCTGTGGAAATTATCCACTATAACACCCTAAATATAGTAGTAGTTTTGTCTCCCCCCTTTGTAATTAGAGAGAACTGCAACTCCGAAATGCCAGTGGTCGCTGGCAGTTTTAACTCACAATTTGGTGAAAAGTTGGTCAACTTGAAAGAAAAATATGGGCTTATTCCACTGCACTTAAAACACAAAAGTATAATTTAAAGACTTTTTTTTCTATATTTTATTGTTAAAAAGCCTGATTCTGTAAAACCCTTTTATAACCAAAATACCAGTGGTTTATAGTTGGAGGCGAGGAAAATGCTACTCTATGATATTTATATCAAGCGTATGTTTAAAGTTATCTATACCTAGGCATCTATTTTTCTGTTATTATTGTGTTCAATAAATAAAAAGCCTGGAAGTGAAATGAGTCGACGCGTGAATTTGCAATGTTTTGATTCAATCTCCCCCCACAATCGCCCGCCCACCCTCCCCCCGCGGCGTGTCGCCTCCACAATTAAAACCTACTTGTCGCGAAACAAGCCGATTTCGGCTTCTTTTTTCTTCGTTTTTCCAAGGCTTGCTATTGTATTTTGACAACGTTTACCGACCACAGTACTGTCTTGAAAAAAGTGTGAACTCGCCCCAAAATTTTTAAAGCCACAATTCATGTAAAATATATTTTAAATCTGTTACTCGAGGGGAAATTTTTCATTAAAAAAGCTATCTTAGAAATTTTAATCGTAAAGCATTCATGCATACACTTACTAGAACAACAGAAAACGTTTTTTTTTTAGTATTCGATGCGGTGCATCAAAAATTTTATTGCGAAAAATTTATTTAAAGAAAAAAATTTCCGGGGGAAAACAGTAACCACCTTTGGTTAAAACTGCCAGCGCCCGGGGTTTCTCGGTTTTTTTCTCTCTAATTAGGAGTGTTTTTCCTTCCCTGTAGGGGGGAAGAGAAAAGTAATATTATAAAGGGATTGGGTATGCAAGGGTTTTAAATAAATTAAGTTTGGGGGAATGGTACTAAAAATCCCGTGGTATTTAAACCCTTACCCCTTAATTAGAAAAGACTGGTTTAAAATATAGCACCGCTATTTTTTTCAAATCAGGGGTTTCACGTAGTAAATTTTGTTTTTTGGCCTGCGGGTTAAGGGGAAATTTAGTTCACTCCCAGATCCCCTTTAAAAGCAGGACGGCACAACCTCTTGCTAGCTTCTCTGTTAGACAGAAATTGTATATATCAATACAAACCGAATCTACGGTTAAACCAAGGACGTGTCTAACCAACAAAGCAACTATCTCGCCGGGCATTTAAGATTGGCTGGTCGCCCTGACAAAAACCCGCCGCGTCACCTCCTGCCAGACTACCACGCCGGCCCGTTGTCCGTGGAATATTTGATGAATTCCTCCAAGCCATTTGCACCCGGACTCCTATAACACCAGTGATAGATGTCATCCGTTAGTTAACTGCTAGCTGTGGTATAGTGTCAGGGTATATACTAGGGTGATCTTTTGAGGGTAATAATTCATTTAGTTCATTTAAATAAGTGCAAACTAATCTTTATGTGTCACACGAAAACTTTTTCTACAGCTGCTGTGTATGTAACCGTTTGGCCTGGAGAGCAGTCTACAGGCCAATTTTTTTACCCCCCGTTCCCGTACTTGTACTGACTGGAGGCTGTGTCGTCTCCGTGGTGTACTAGTGGCTAGCGCGCCTAGCTACGAATCTGCGCGCCCTGTTCGACAATCCGGTCCTGTAGAATTTGGGTGGATCAAGCCCAAACGCTGGTTCATGACTTGATTTTGTGTTTGGGGGTCCAATGATAAATGGGTACCTTCGGGTAAGACACATGGGGGAAATTAACTGTGGTAACCCGGATGTCACGTTAGCCCTGTGTTCCGGGTTAGCATGGTGGTCACCCACCACAGACTCAAGGGCTAATGCGACGGAGATGAGCACCAAGGCCACACGCAGTGAGTGTATTGTCCCATCTTTACCAGCGGTACTGTGCCTGCTTTTGGTTGTGTTCAAACGGTAAATGATTGCATTGATCTTAAAGCACTCTTACAGTGTATATGATGTGCCAGGGATTTCTGAACCTGTGGTGGCCCCAATAATATGCCTTTTTACTAATCGCCTTATTCACCACTTTAGTGCAACAAACCCAACACTTGGCGAACACCACGCTGATGCAACTACGTTTTTTTGTGTTCAGGACCTAGAGGCGATGATGAGTTTGACAAGTGACCTCAACACGAGACAAGGCTTCCCTGCCAACACACGTCCTTTCTTCTACCACGAAGTGATCGACAGAAACGACGGCGCTGTAACTGTTCAAGAGTACTATGGCCTGGGTCAGTGTAGGAGGGGATGTGTTGTTTACCGGCACGATGAAAGGATATTCGCCTTACCCTATTCTCGGAAGATGCCTTATGTTAGACTTTGTAGTCATTCAAGTGATATGATGAGATCTACGAAATCCTTTTTCCTAACCAATATACCACTTTTGGCATTCCTGCCCTTCTAGAAGAAGCAGAAAACTCAATCAAGTTTAAATTTTGCAGCATTGCACAATGACGAGCGTTGGTGAAATAATGCAAGTTACTCAAAACTTTCTCTGGGCACAGGTCGGGTAACAGAGTTCCGGTACTCGCAGAAGGTGGCGTGGGGTGTGCAGGACCTTGGTCAGCTGGGTGGGGTATACGACCCTGGTTGGGGCATGGCGGACCCCGACAAGGCCTTCGTGTTTGTCGATAATCACGATAACCAGCGAGGACATGGAGGAGCTGGTGAGTGTCTGGCAATGCATACACCCTACCCATAGATCGGTATCTATGAGTTCTAAGTTCCTTCCATGAGGATAAGAGCTGGCGATCGCGAGTCTAGCGCGCGTGTCCAGCTTTTGTCCACAGTCTTGAGTGAATCAAGCGCGCGCGCGCGCGCACACACACACACACACACACACACACACACACACACACACACACACACACACACACACACACACACACACACACACACACACACACACACACACACACACACACACACACACACACACACACACACACACACACACACACAGATAAATAGATTGACCACAGTGTACATAAGTCTTAACATTAACACATAATTTTATAACAATACATCTGTAAGTACTAATATAAACGACACAAATAATGCAATCTGCAGTCCATATAATGAGATTAAAACAAAAACAACATCAAATGTCGGTGCACGAACAGTGCCAGGAAATATCCATGACACACATACCTTACGCATACAAGTGCAAAAGAACATGAATAATTTTACAAGATTCATAATGGCTATATTTACCGTTAAATAGCTCATCTAGACAAGTCAAGCCTACTGTCTGCCTAATATTGTTTGATACAGGACAACACACACACACACTATGTGGTACAGTGGTAATGTTGTGAGTCTGTCACCTGACGCGCGCAGGTTCAAGCCTTGCAGCCTTATGTTTATAATTTCATGCACAGGAGACACCCTCACCCACAAGTTCCCAAAGGACTACCGGCTGGGAGTGGCTTTCACCCTGGCTCAACCCTACGGCTTCACTCGCATCATGTCATCCTACTACTTCGCTGACGACTCGGACCTTGGACCCCCACACCTGCCAGACTACAGGTGAGGTGCTGAGGTACTTTCGAGGCCCATGATGCACACATCATGGGATCATGGATCAAGTCTGATAACTAAGATTCAGCAGTACACTAATAGATTTATGCATCACCCCAGCACGGCCAATGTCGTGATCAACAGCGATAACCAGTGTGGCGGGGGATGGGTGTGTGAGCATCGCTGGATATCCATCTATAAAATGGTAAAGCTCAGCTAGTGCGGTGAAATTTCTACTTTCCTTTCTTTAATAGGATGACCCATTTTTCCACTACACTCTGTATTCCTGTACTAATGATAGAATATGTAGTTGCATAATTTTATCTCAGGTACGATTTAGAAACACGGTGGCCGACGCTGGTTGGTGGGAGAACTATTACAGCGACGGGAACGTGGTGGCCTTCTCGAGGGGTAACAAAGGCTTCTTCGCAATGGTCAAATACGGCACTATGTCCCAGGTATGACTTCTCAATAATGAATGAATATGCACCCTTTAAATGATGAGCACGAAGCAAATATGTAATTATACTTGCTTATATTTGCAATTCAGAGGTCAAAGTTTTTGATCCCACTCTTTCCCTTACTCATTTTTGTCGATTTCCATGTTTGTTCAGAACTTTCAAACGGGGATGCCAGCCGGGACGTACAAAGATGTAATGTCCTGCCAGAGCGTAACCGTAGGTGATGACGGCTACGCTCACATCTCCATCACAAACGAGGAGGAGCCCGTTTTCGCCATCTGCGTGGGTTGCGATTGTTCCGATCCGCCCGTCGTCACCGATACACCTGAACCAAGTGAGCTCTGACGAATATCAGGGAATATAGTTTAAATATAAGAATAAATTTTCTTAACATATATACTGAAGACTGAACTGCATAACATAAACCATGATATGAAAACGTTCTCGGGAGACCTTTACATTTGGTTGTAGATATAAGCTGACATTTATAAGATTCGAGGGTCATTTGTGTTTCAACAAGAGTGATAATGCATCGCTTGCTCACTCTGCAATTTTGTTTCTCTTATGGCAATGATGGAATGCTTGAGACCCTTTCTCCCCAAAGCTCCCACGACAACCACTACCATCATCACCACCACCACGACCAGCACCACCAACACCACCACCACCACCAACAGCGCCACTACCACCACCAACACGCTGGGCACAACGGAACCCAGCATCACCGGAGGCATCCATCGCACCGTCATCTTTATGTTCAAACCATCAAAAGAAGGTCAAGATTTGTTTGTGCGAGGCGGCATCGACGACACTCAAAGACCAGGTTCGTCACACTCTCTTTTTCTTTGATTTTTCCCTAATGCCTTTACTCACGGGCGCACCCAGGATTTTTTTTCAGGGAGAGCCAGAATTTTTTTTTCCGCCAGCAAGTATAGTAAAACCAGATTTCTCGCTAGCCACTGGATGGTACCTACTGTTTTCCGCCATCAGCTGATTTCCTTTTCAGGCCTTATTTTTAATTTCTGCTATTGAAACAATAGTTTTGGTAGTGTTAGAGCAGTGGTTCTTAACCTGGGTTCGATCGAACCCACGGGTTCGGTGAGCCAGTCTCAGGGGAGGCTCGGCGGAGGCCCTCCGAAAAACATTGCAATTTTGCTATTGTTATAATTCCAATTTATTCACCAAAGTAAATTATACGCGAAATTAACGTAAATTTAAGCAGCTCGGTGGAGGGAGTCATGTGTGGATGTGTATAAGTGCGTGTGGTCGCCCGCCTCTCTCACTTCCGAACAGTGATGTAATACGTATAGGGGGGGGGGGGGGGGAGCACGGCCTCGTTTGCCCATTAAATATCAAATTAGTGCAATATATCCCTCCTGAGGCCTCAAAATGCCCCTAAAAATGCTTGATTTTCAACAAATTTCCTGACCCCTCCTCAGACCCCCTAGCTGAAGAGGCTCACTTCGCTCGCCTGACCCCGTCTTAAAACAATCCTGGATTCACCTCTGTGCCCCCCCCCCCCTACCCCTTTCCGAGGACCTATATATGACACTGCTTCAGAGTCCTTCCCTTCTTATTATCCAAATAAACATTTGAATTTTGAGGCAATTTTTCTCTATTTTTTTCATCAATTAAATCAAAATGTATTCTTATTATTCAAATATTTCTTGAATTTTGAAACAATTCTTCTAAAAAAAAATTCTTCACATATTTGAGGGGTTCGGCCAGTGTGCGGAGGTTTTCGTTAGGGTTCGGTGCCTCTGAAAAGGTTAAGAACCACTGTGTTAGAGACTTGTCCAAAGCGTTACGTGAAGCATAAGCGCGACCAAATTAATAAGGTAGTGTACACACAGTCAGGTGACGCGGTCACATGGCTAGAACCTGTAATATATATTTTTTTAAACCGACTGTTAGTGTATTCTGATTTCTTACAAGGAAGGAAATTTCGGGGGGGCCATGGCCCCCTTACCCCCCCTGGGTGCGCCACTGCCTTCATTTGGAAATACGCCACCAGTGGCGTATTTTTCGGCGGGGGGGGGGGGGGGGGGCACTCGGCCATGGCCCCGCCCCTTTTGTCCCAGTAAACCTACATATCTGCAGGTCTAGGAATGAAGGAATCAACAATTGTATATTATGTTCTAGCAGTTTTTTCTACATACATTTTTTTTTATTACATATATTTTTTATTTTTCATTTTTTATTTATTTTATAAATTTTATTTATTTTATAAAAATTTTATACATGGGTAGCCTACTGTAAAATACCCTAATTGAATATTTTCAAACATTTCATTTTTATTTTAGCCAAGATACATAAGGTTTTTTATATGGTTTTGCCATTGAATATCAAATTAATGCAATATATACCTCCTGAGGCTTCAAAATGCCCCTAGAACTGCTTGCTATTCATTAAAATCCCCAGATCCCCAGATGTAGAGGCTCGCTTCGCTCGCTCCCCCACCTTAAAGTAATCGTCCAGACCATTTCATCATTCCTGATTTAATGCAATCAAATTATAGCCGAGTTATTATCACATTAGATAGCGAGTATATCAACAATATGTTGTCACTTTTTGCATCCAGTCAGCCGTTTTTAAATAATCCGCAATCAAAATCTGCAAATTTCCCGAGCTCTCAAAAAGCTGCTCAAGGCTTGCAGACGACGCAGCACGGCTGGGTGACGTCACAGCAGGAAGCCTCCTCTTCCCGCGCTGATAAGCACCACTACAACCTTATAGTCAGGAGGAAGAATGGAGGAAGAGAGAGAGAGAGGGGGAGGAAGAGAGAGAGAGAGAGAGAGAGAGAGAGAGAGAGAGAGAGAGAGAGAGAGAGGAGGAAGAAGAGAGGAAGAGAGAGAGGAGGAAGAAGGGAGGAAGAGAGAGAGAGAGGAGGAAGAAGGAAGGAAGAGAGAGAGAGAGAGAGAGAGAAGGAAGAAGAGAGAGAGAGAGATAGTGGGTTAGAGTTGCCATGTTGGGAGACACACACACATCGATCGATCTCTCCTTTGCTATTATCTCTTCATCTCACTGTCTCTTACAACGTAATACCTTGTCTCTTCTAGCAGTAATCCTTCCCTTAGTTATATAATCTGTCCATACTGTCTATATCTGTCCTATAACACGTAATAATACCGTCAATACTACGCTATGTGGCAAGGCGGTGGTGTGGCTGGGTGGTTTCTACTACTAACTACTACTACTACTATTACTACTACTACACTACTACTACCACTATTACCACCACTACCACCACTACTATACTACTACTACTAAGCAACTACTACTACTATTACTACTACTACACTACTACTATTACCACATGGACTCTTGGCACAGATGGATGCCTGTTAGTCTCAGCTGTTTAATTAGTTTTAGTATTTCAGAAAGGATAGAGGGAGATCGCAAACTCGTACTTCTAAAAACATATTACCATAGATGCATAGATCAAAGTAATTTGCTAAGCCTTTTGGTTGTTTACCTATGTGTGAGAGAGTGTGTGTGTGTGTGTGTGTGTGTGTGTGTGTGTGTGTGTGTGTGTGTGTGTGTGTGTGTGTGTGTGTGTGTGTGTGTGTGTGTGTAACATGATATGGTTATTCATTTATTAAAATATTTAATAAAAATGATAAAATTTTCAGTGACATTGCTATAACTGGTAAAACATGTATTATGTTAGGGGACTTCAGTGGTAATTTACTTCACACCTCACAGCTTAATGTCTGATTGAACATTGATTTACTTTTAAGCTATGGTTATTTTCCTTGTATAAACAAACTCAGAAGAGTCTACAAGAAGAGTGCAACGATCATCGATCATGTGTGGACCAATAATCTTGATAAATATCGCATCAGGGACTGGTATTCTATTGAAGGACGTAACTGACCACTTTGCCCCAATAATTCAGTGTAAAGGTAAGAGGTATAAAGGTAAACCATTATTGTTTTCATACAGAGACTACAATAATGTGAACCAGGATCTTATATTCCGAGCTATGAAGGAGATGTTTGATGATTAACCAAGCAACCTAACCAAGCAAGCAACATATTACAACCAAGATATTTTCTAAGAAATTGCCCGGCATTATATAAAACAGTGGTTCTCAAATACTTTTGGCCAGTACCCCAATTTTTTCCAAAATCATGTTTAGCAACAAGCTCATTACCCCATAACATTTTGTTATCATTAGTTACACGCTGCGGCTAATGTTCAATAAATAGAACTTTATTAGGGTTTTGGTTAGAACTTTTATCATTATTTCATTTATTTCTTATAACAATATTGTTATAGGAAATAAATGAAATAATGATAAAAGTTCTAACCAAAACCCTAATAAAGTTCTATTTATTGAACATTAGCCGCAGCGTGTATAACAAAATGAACCCCGCCTTAATGATAACAAAATGTTATGGGGTAATGAGCTTGTTGCTAAACATGATTTTGGAAAAAATTGGGGTACTGGCCAAAAGTAATTGAGAACCACTATTTTATATAATGCCGGGCATATATGATGACAACAATACAGTAATTACAAAAAACCTTGATTACAGAAGCACAATGACACCTTCAATTGAAAACTAGTAGAATATCCATGGGAAAAAGTATATATTGCAATGGAGATAATACTCAATCCTGAGAAAAATGACACCTTCGGCTTGAGATAATTTCCGAAATGCGTGCGAAAAGCTTTGTAAGTGCACATCTGATATAATTTTCTGGTTGCAACCTATTTCCATTTTTGTTTCGGATGGTCAAAAGAGCCGAATATCCGGCCTCACGTTGAGCCAAATGGTAGAAACATTTTAATTGCCAAATTGTTTTAATTAATTGCAATTTTAATTTATTTTTATCAACTTGCCAGTGGGAACTCTGTCTTATTAGGTCTAATCCAAAATGAAGAACATTTTTTGGAGTTAAATTCCATTTGCATGGGATTGCTTGATTTGATTTCAATTATTTTTTCTGAGAGTCCATCTGGTTCGTCTGGCAGATGTTCAGCGGTACATTTGAAAGAATTTTGAGCCCATGTAAGGCGGGGTTCACACTACACGTTTTTGCTGTCCGTGTCTACGTGGGCGTGGCGATCAGTGACGTCACAGTGACGTCACCCCTCCCGCAGCCCCGTAGAAAGAATTGGGAGCTCCGAATAATGTGAGCTGGGACGCGCGCCTCTCAAGGTCAGTGACGTCATCATTGCTCCAGCAATGTGGTGGTCGCGGGGAGCCTGTGTTCACACTACACAGGCAGGGAGTGACGTAACTGTGACGTACTGTGAGTCACTGATGACAAGACGCACGTAGACTACGTCCAGCAAAAACGTGAAGTATGAACCGGGCCTGAGTCAATGGCAGGGAAACACTCTTCCATTCTCAGATGCAGACTCTTCAAATGTGCACCCATTGTAATCTCCACGTCACTGAAGTTTATAGAATCATAATCTTCCAAGAATTCTGCCAAATTTGGAAATGCAGCTATTTTGCCCATTTTCAGCTTTGAGTCTCACAAGCTCAGGTTGCACAAAATGCTCGTATCTTTTCATTCAAGGTGACAACATTTTCTTCTGGTCCTTGCAATGGTATGTTCAGGGTATCTAAATCCGAAAATATATCCACTAAATAGCATAGAAGGGAAGGCCATTTTCGATCCCTGAAGTTCCCTGCCAAGTTATGCCCCTTATCTTCCAAAAACATTTCAATTTCAGTCCTGAGATGCAATACTCGTTCGACAACATTTCCTCGGGACAGCCATCTGGTTGGAGCATAATACAAAAGACAATGATATTCAGAATCAATCTCTCCACACAAAGAAATTTAGTCTTGAATTTAAAGCCCTTGAATTTATGTAATGAATGACTTTCACATCACTCGACCATCACCTCCTCCAAATCAGGTTGCAAATTTTTCACTGCCAGTGTTTGACGATGGATAATGCAGTGTGTTGCAATAACAGAAGGATTTTCCTTTTTCACATGTCCAAAAATCCTGAGTGAACGCCTAGCATAGATGGTGCACCATATGTTGTAACTCCAACAGTTATTCCATTCTAGTTGCACATCTGGTTCGTTAAAAAACGCATCCACTTTTCTAAATACATCCTCACCCTTTGTAGTCATTTCCAATGGACTGCACATAAGTAGATCTTCCTCAATGTCAATTTCAGCTTTGCACCGGATGTATAATTATATAGTACCATAAATTGTGCATCACTGGCAACATCCGTTGTTTCCTCCAGCTGAATGACGAAGATACCACTGTTCTTAACCCATGAAATTAATTGATCTTTAATATCGTTTGACAGTTCGTCAATCCGACGTCTAATAGTGTTGTTGGACAGGGGTATCAATTTCAGTCTGTCAGACTGTTTTTCTCCACACATTTTCGAAGCCATATACCTACTGCAGCTGGTTTGATTAGTTCTTCTCCTATGTTGTGGGGTTTCCAAGCCTAAGCTATCATCCATGCTACTTGGAGACTGGCTTTTCTCGCATCCCGTTGGTCATACGTAATATTTTCCAAGCTTACCTAATCCAAACGCTGCCTCATAAGGACGCCTTCAAGACGTCGGAAATAGTCCACTGGTTTTGACTGGAGACTTGGATGTTTTCTAATCAGATGATCTTTAACCTTTTCACTGCTAACATCGTCTGTACATATTCTCTTGGTATCTTGCTATGAACATCTCTAGACGATCTTAATGACGGCTCTTTTATGACATGGTAAACTGACCGTGTTAATCAGTCCCTTCTGGGTCGCGTTGGAGCACGGTTGTGGACGTCGCTCTCTGTAAAGCCCCTTTCACACATTCTAGAGTAGCGCGCCGAATTGTGGCGACTCGTTACTCGCGAAAACACGTGGGTGCACTCGTAGGTACTCGTGGATAGTCGCCATCAAGTCGTATCAAAT
>JACEEZ010004515.1:42500-45442 GCA_016584305.1 Chionoecetes opilio | reverse complement strand
ATTGATGTGAAGGGTGATGTTGATGTGATGATGATGTTGATGTGATGATGATGGTGGTGATGGTGATGATGACAGATGATGATTCAGATGTAGTGATGGAAATAGATTGTTGGATGATGGTGATGGAGATGTATTGCTGATGATAGCACGCAGTAGTGGCGATACAAAGGAATACAAAGGAAACACAAACAGCAACAGACCATTAGGTCCTTACATGGCTGTTTGATTTTTTTTTAACTACACTACACTAACTAAATAATAAGAGAGAAGGATAGGAAAGTAGAAGGTTCCTCCCACCCACCCATCCCTCCAGCCGAAGCTGGCCGGAAATGAAGTGATACCATGCAGAATGGAAAAACTGCATGGAATTTGTGAGGAAAGTTGAAAGCTGTAATCTATGGCTAACTACTACTATGTTTGTGGGGGGTAGGTGATGATGGTGGTGATGGTGATGACAGATGATAATTCAGATGTAGTGAGGAAATTGATAGTTGGATGATGATAATGCAGTAGTGGTGATGATAGAAGGGTTGTGAAGTGGTGATGATAGTGGTTGTGATGAGAAAAATGACTACATAGTGGTGGTGATGATGGCAATGACGAAATATTGATATAATTCATATAGAGTGCTTTAATATTAATAGTTACGTATATAGTAGTGATGATGATGGTGTTGATGATAGTAGTGGTGGTGACAAAAGAAAATGACTATTATAGTGGTGATGGTGATGATGAAATATAATAATCATTCAAATATAGTGCTTTAGTAGTTACGTATATAGTAGTGATAATGATGTCGGTGATAGTGATGATGGTGATGACGGTGATGACGAAAGATGATGACTTTATAGTGGTAGCCTCCCTCTACATGATCCACCTTCCCCTCCCCTCCACCCTTGTCCCTTTATCCACCCCCTCCTTCCCCCTCCCATGATCCACTTTCCCCTCCTTCATCCTTCTCCCTCTATCCACCCCCACCTACCACCTTCCTCTACCCACCTTCCCCCACCATATGATCCACCTTCCCCTCCCCCCTACATTTTTCAGTCCTCCTAGCTATGGATCATCTCGGTCTTATCCTCTCCTGTTCGTTCCCTTCTTCTTCCTCCTCCTCCTCCTCCTCCTCCTCCTCCTCCTCCTCCTCCTCCTCCTCCTCCCCCTCCTCCCCTCCTCCTCCTCCTTTTCCCCTTCTTGGGGGCCTCCTCCCTCTTCTTCTCCCCATCTCTCTCCCTTTTTCTAACCTCTCCTTTCCTCCTCCTTTTCCCCCTCCTCCTTTCCTCCTCCTCCTCTTTTCCCCCTCCTCTTTTCCCTTTCCCCCTCCCCCCCTCCTTCCTCCTCCTCCTCCTCCTCCTCCTCCTCCTCCTCCTCCTCCTCTTTATTTCCTTCCCTCCCCCCTTCCAAACTCCTTTTCAATTTTTCAGCTCATTTAGACATCGTGGACAGATGAGCCGCATTATTCAGTTTTAAATTAATGAAGAAATTACTGTATTTTTCATTATCATCCTAAAAATGAGCGAAAATACTTGCTTCTTTTTTGCATTGTGTTTATGTATTTCCATTAATAGCTTTGGTGTGCACTTTTTTGTTGTTGTTTTTTGAAGGGTCGGGAAAAGTTTTGGAATGGCTTAGGGAATGCGAGTCCATTATCCCCTTTTTAATTTATTCAAGGTACTCGCCGTTCATTATTATGCCGGAAGGGAAGGCGAAAATGTTCACCCGCCCCTTTCCCCTTTTTGTGTTCATAATGTTCACAGTTATTCACTCTATTAACGAGCGTCTTTGAACTTAACAGACCTCGAAAAAAAAACTTAAAATAAGTTATGTTCTTTTTATATATATTTTTGTGTGTATGTGGTGGAATAAATTATCTGTATTAAACCTACTCTTGTAAACAGACAGACAGACGTACCTACTCCTATAAACAAACAGACATACATACGTAATCCTATAAACAGACAGACAGACAGACAACAGACAAACAAACCTACTCCTATAAACAGACAGACAGACAAACAGACCTACTCCTTTAAACAGACAGAGAGACAAACCTACACCTACAAATAAACAAACAGACAGACAGACAGACACGCACACAGACACATTCGTAATTACTCTTGACAACTTTGGCTATTCACATGTTTTCGTGTAGTGTTAAGTGGCCATTAAAGTGATGGTTCTGTACATGTATAGCGTATATTTCTTTTCTTAACGACATCCTCCAATAAGAAAAACAAATATAAGGGTTATTTGTATGTTTTTATTTGCTGTTATATACTTAAACGACTTTCTTAATGGTGAAAGAAGATTGAGTCAGGTTTTCTGTATGTTTATATATGGTATTAATGTAGGCCTACGTGTTAATGATGCTTGTGTAGCATATGAAGCTTGTTACTAATTTGTTTATATTTATGTTGGAAAGTATCGTATACATTAAGGATTGGAGAGAGAGAGAAGAGAGGAGGAGAAGAGAGAGAGAGGAGAGAGAGGGGAGAGAGAGAGAGAGAGGAAAAGAGAGAGAGAGAGGGGAGAGAGAGAGAGAGAGGGAGAGAAGGGGAGAAAGGGGAGAGAGAGAAGTTTTACCTTTTTATTCACATTTATCAGGGGGTGAGAGGAAAGAGAGAGAGAGAGAGAGAGAGAGAGAGGAGAGAGTAGAGAGGAGAGAGAGAGAGAGAGAGAGAGAGGGAAGAGAGAGAGAGGGAGAAGAGAGAGAGAGAGAGAGAGAGAGAAGAGTATTTTTGGACCTAGTTTTTATTCACATTTATCGGGTCGCTGGACCAAACCACCCTTTTCTGGAATCAGACTGTAATTAAGTTTGCCTTTTTTGGGCGGGCAGAGAGTTGTCAATGTGGCCGTGCATGTGTGTGTGTGTGTGAAATTTGTTTGTTTGTGTGGTGTGTGGGGTTTTGGGGGTTTGTGTTTTTGGGGGGTGTGTGTGTGTGGGT
>JACEEZ010004515.1:32500-40000 GCA_016584305.1 Chionoecetes opilio | reverse complement strand
GGCCAAGCCAAATCCGGCACTTTTTTTTACAGGGTCGCTAAAAAAAAACCCTGAGCTCAGAGAGGAGAGGCCTGGGGTAACTAGAGGAGAGGCCTGAGATTTTAAACTTATTTCCCTCCCCCCCCTCCCCCTTTTACCCCCCTCCTCTTTTTCCCTTCCTCTTTTTTTGGGTTCCCCCCTCCTCCTCCTCCCCCCTCCTACTCATCGCCCCTCTTCCCCCCTCCTCCTCATGGGCCTCTTCCTCCTCCTCCCAACCAATAGGTCTCCTGTATCTTTTATTCCTATGTATTCCTAAAAGACACAATGAAACCAACCCTTTCTTTTTCCCGCCACGCAGTGCGGGCCCATGATCAACCCCGAGCCCCACCAAATCCGGGTTCCATGCCCCTCTGGGCTCCTTTCCCTTTCTTTTGCAATAAACATTTCTGCCGCAAACCCTAATCTTCGTGACTATATTCACATATTTTAAAGTACTGCAATAATCAAAAAAAATAATGGAAACTTCATGTGTCGTCCCTTATTAGCCTGTAAAGCGAAAGGGTCCCCGGGTGGCTCGGGTGACCGCCGACCACCCACCCAAACCCTCCCTACCGCCGTGAAATGTGGTTTGCATGACATTATTTTTAATTTGTTATTCTATTCACCTCTTTTCATTTTGTTTAGCATGTTGTGTATATAAATATTCCCTTTTTGCTCTTTTCCTTTTTTCTGACGTCTTCCCTTTTTGTTTGGGCTGTCTCCCGGGGTTTAAGTTAGCCAGCCACTCTGCCTTGACCTTTGGGGCTGCCCCCGCCCCCCAGGCGGTGGAGGGAGGGAGCTTGGATTTACTGATGTCAGTTTTGAAGGAAACGTGGAAGCCAGGAACCCGTCTTTTTCTCAAGGGGGGAGTTAATAGTCTAGTACCCTCCCCCGCCCGGCCCCCCTCACCTATACCCTTTGGGGCTGTAAAAGCCCAAGGGATACTTAAGGGTGTGGGAGGGCCCCCGTGAGTACTGTGCCCCGGGTCGGTGCAAACATCTTTGGGGCTCTTAGGGGTACACGGGGGAATAAAGGAAATTTTTCTGAGGTTTTTTTTTTCCAAAAAGAGCCTAAAAATAAAAATCCCCCGTAGGGGTTCGGGGGCAAATGTTCAAAAATATCTTCTCGATTATTTTCGCTGGGGACCCCCATAGCTCAGTAGCAAAATGTTGGTGTTTCAATACGTCAACAAAAAGGGGTCCCGGGTTTATTCCCTCACAAATCCTTTACCGATGCTTTACCGAGCTCGGACCCCCTCCCCCCCTCAAACCCCCCTAACCCGGGCTAAACGACCTCCCCCCCTCTGGGGCCAAGGAAAGGTTTCTGAAAAGGGAAGGGCGTGGGTGAGAAAACCCCCCTTCCCCCCTCCTCCCCCGTCTATCAAACCCCCTCCCCCTTGGGCCAAAAAAAGGTAACTGATAGGGGAAAACCCCCCCCTCCCCCTCCCCCTCCCATCCACCTACCTCCCTCCTCTCTCTCTCTCTGGCCCAAGGGGAAAGGGAACTGGGGGTGAGAGACAACCCCTTTCCCAATCCCCCCCCTCACCCCCTGACCGCCCTCGAAACCCCCCTCCCTTTTGGCCCCGGAAAGGTAACTGAAAGGACAAAAAGTGGGTGAGAGAAAAAAAAATGTATTATATTAAAATGGTTGTAAAAGTTTAAAAGGTTTTTAAAAGGTTTTTAGTAGTAAAGGTTTGGGTTTTTTATCCTGATGGGAGGAGGTTTAGGTCAAAGTCCCTAAAAAAGGTTTAAAAGGGGTTTTGACGTGATGAAAGTAGGGGCAAAGGATGGGAAATTATAAGGGGAAAAGGGGTTTTAAAATTTAAATTAAGGGGGCCACATGATGGCCCGTTCGAAAGGGCTTTTTTGAGTTTTACTCAGTCGTATCTGCCTTTCCCCTATCGGGCCCCAAAAAAGTACCCCATAAAAAAAAGTAAAAAAAATATAGTAAAAAAATTTAAAAACATATAATTTCATTGAATATTAAAAAATCACAAAACAAATTCATTCATTATTTTTTTATTTTTATTACCTTGTTTCAATTTTCAAAATATATTTATATAAAATTTTAATATAAAATCTTATTATATAAAAAACCCCCACACCACCACAATTTATATATATACATATATATTTTATATATATATATATATATATATATTTTAAAATATATATTTTTTAAAAATATATATATATGGGAAAATATAAAATTTTGGGGAAAAAAATAGAGTTTAAAAAGGGGGAAGAGGAGGAGGGGAGGAATACATAGGAAACATGGAATACTAGGGGTAACAGATGCCAAGAAAATTTTTTTGGGCTAAAAACGAGGGTATCGGGTGAAAATAAAATATTACTTAAATATCCCAAATAAAATGTAAAAAGGGCAAATTGAAAAAGGGTAACCCTGTCCCCAAAGAAATAGGAACATTGAAGTTTAAGGGTTAGGGGGGAGGGGGAGGGGGAGAGGGAGGAGGGGAAGGAGGAGGAAGGGGGAGGGGGGAGGGGAGGAAGGGGGAAAGGGGACAAAGCCCGAATCCCTGGAAATGAAAAACCAGGGGTTTATTTTTAGAAAAAAAAAAGGGTTTTGGAAAAGATTTGACGTTGAGGGAATTGAATGGAGAACAAAGATAAAAATGAGGGAGAAAGAGAGAGAGCTGAATAACATAACGAGGAAAAATGGAAGTAGAAAATTGGATGAAGAATGAAAGCACTGATGAAAAATGGAATGAAGGGAAGAATGAGAAGAAAGTATAGAAGAGGGAATCATTTGCAGTATAAAGGTGGAGAGGACAAAGAAAAAATATGAGGAAGAGTTGTAAGAGGAGACAAAGTTAGGGGCGAGAGGAAGAGTGAAAAAATGCAGTAGAAAAAGTGTTAGGTAAAAAGGAACAGAGTAAGAGGAGAGCATACAAAAATAAGCACAAGGGGAGGAAGGAATAGGGAAGAACTGATAAAGGAAGAAAAAGAAGGAAAGGAAATTGGAAGTAAACGTTAAAGTACAATGATGAGAGATTGAGAAATAGAAGGAATAACAGATACCAGGAGACGAAAGATTGAGAGAGAGATAAAGAAGAAGGAGTAACAGACATTAACAGACACCAGGAGCGGTATTACCAAAACGTATATCATAGTTATGGCAGATAAGTATCATAGCTCCTGAATATCATAAATCAATGACATACACTATATATCATATGTTTAGAATCTAGCGAAACCATTTATCATAGTCGCCTGCTAAATATAGCGTCATTGTTTCTTTAAAATGGTTATATAATCAGTAAATTCATCCTTTTACCACGTTTTAAGGATCTATACTTCTTCCCCTATGTTATAACATGTTTAGGCCAGTGACACAGAGAGGAATGTAGTAATTCATTCCCGAAAATAAGGCATATAGATGTACCGTTGAGCAGTATCTGTGTAAACACGGGACAGAGTTGCCAGATGGCGATGTTTACGATCTAAAAGCTGTCTGTACAAAGTTGGTGAGGAACAATATGCCCTCGCACGGTCTACTCGGTATTTCCCAATCAGCTGGGCGCCTCTCAGCTCACTCAACACGTCCCTATTTGGGCAAATATTTCTTCACTGAGGCTTCTATTTGTCTTGGCCATATTAACTGTGTGACCGTATATCATAGCCGCGGGAACGTATATCATAGTCGCACTAGAACACGGTGAACCCACTCTTAGCCTCCCGCGCGGTTTTGTTATACTCCCCCCCCAATTTATGATATTCGCCAGCCAGTTGTGACTAAAATGGGCCATTTTGTCCAGCTATGATATACGTTATTAACTATGATCGCTTTGGTAATACTGGTGCAGAAGACGAAGAATTGAGAAATAGATAAGGAAGGCGGAATAACAGACCCCAGGAGACGAAGAGATAGATACAGAAGGAATAACAGACACCAGGAGACAAAAGATTGAAAAATAGATAAAGAAGAAGAAATAACAGACACCAGGAGACGAAAGATTGAGAAATAGATAAAGAAGAAGAAATAACAGACACCAGGAGACGAAAGATTGAGAAATAGATGAAGAAGAAATAACAGACTATAACAGACACCAGAAGACATGTTGGTCTATGGCATAACATTAATACCGTCTCGTTCATCCCCGCACTGCCCTACAAAGGAAGTGTCAAAACGCTTGTGATTAATCGTATAATACCATCATTCATTTTCTCTCCCGTCTTTGTACTCTCTCCATTAAGTCTCTGGTCCTTAATGTAATGCTGTGATCCGAACTGTATTGCCTATCCGGGCATGGCCTCACTGACGCTGTGTAGAGTATTGTTATTTTATTTGGGGATTCATCAATAAGATTTTCAGAAACTTAACATGTAATTAATTGGGAGTTTTCACCCTCATTATAATTTTTTCAATTTTTATCTAAACAAAAAATACAATAAGGCTTAAAGTTACAAGTTGTATGTGAAACTATTATAAAAGCCTCTACATAAAAATAAATATACAATAAGATCATAACATACAAGATATACAATATATACAGGGAATATTTCATACTAAATTTACAATATAAAAATATTCTTAAGTGTCAGTTTAATCAGCACATCACTAGCGGGGACGTTTGAGTTTCACGCCACCTGTGGGCAGCCAATGTCACTTGGTGTGTGGACATGTTCTGTACGTCAGGTGTGGCTGCCGCGAACATGTTCCACAGCCGCGATGTCCTGGCTGTGTAAACTGATCGCTTCTTTTTAGATGAGTACTAATAATTATATGAAGATTTTTTTATGTGTGACACGATCGTAAATTTCGCATCCTGCATGTAAATGATTGTCGCCAAGATACAGAAACTTACATTTATTGTGTTGAATGTTTTTTGACGTTTCTTACTATGAGCGTGGTCTAACATCGACCCTTGAGGCACACCACTGGTCCCTTTAACCAGAACAACAATTTAACTGAGATTGGCTCCTAAAAACAGTACGTTTTTGATGATCTGAATTTCTGTTTCTTATCCATGCATGTAAATACTCACCTATTCCATTACATTGTGATTTGATATTAATTTGTTTTAAGAGACTTCATTACATGCCTTGGGAAATCAAAGTAGACCACATCATGCTATGTCAAACGTCCCAATCCGCATAAAGGTGATTAGATAACTTTTGCAGATTTTTCAGACCTTATAATAATGTTTATTGAACAATTGAATTGCAGTAAAAAGAGAATACGAGATACTGAATATATCTATTTTTTCATAGGTAAATTTAAGGAAAGGTAATTTAGGAAGGAAGGAAGGAAAAAAAGGAAGGAAAGATAATAGAAAGGAAGGAAGGAAGGAAGAAAAACAATAAGGAAGAAGAGGGAGAGTCGTAGGTCATCGCGGAGCCTCAATGGGTTTGGCAAGAGGTGAAATACTTATCGTCACTTTAATGTTGTTATCGGAACATCTGACCTTCTTACCTACATGTCATTCTCCATCATTACTCTCTCTCTCTCTCTCTCTCTCTCTCTCTCTCTCTCTCCTCTCTCTTCTCTCTCTCTCCTCTCTCTTCTCTCCTCTCTCTCTTCTCTCTCTCTCTCTCTCTCCTCTCTCTCTCTCTCTCTCTCTCTCTCTCTCTCTCTCTCTCTTCTCTCTCTCTCTCTCTCTCTCTCTCTCTCTCTCTCTCTCTCTCTCTCTCTCTCTCTCTCTCTCTCTCTCTCTCTCTCTCTCTCTCTCTCTCTCTCTCCTTTTCTCTCTCTCTCTCTCTCTCTCTCTCTCTCTCTCTCTCTCTCTCTCTCCTCTCTCTCTCTCGTCCTCTTTTCTCTCTCTCTCTCTCTCTCTCTCTCTCTCTCTCTCTCTCTCTCTCTCCCCTCTCTCTCTCTCTCTCTCTCTCTCTCTCCCCTCTCTCCCCTCTCTCTCTCTCTCTCTCTCTCTCTCTCTCTCTCTCTCTCTCTCTCTCTCTGAACATCCTGTATCACTTTCCTTTCCATATCTTCTTTCTACTCTTCATCCTTACTTTTTTCTTTTCCTTTTTTTTATTTCCTCCACCTCCTCCACTCCTCGTCTCCACTTCATTGCTCTTCACCGCATTGCTACTGACGTGTCCTCCTCCTCCTCCTCCCTCCTCCTCCTCCTCCTCCTCCTCCTCCTCCTCCTCCTCCTACTCTTTTTCTGATATATATAAACGATCTGGACTGCGGACTTGTATCTAAAATATCGAAATTTGCAGATGACACCAAATTAGGCGGTTAAAGCATATACTAAGAAAACTGCGAACTCATACAAAGTGATCTCGACAAACTATCAGATTGGAGTGACAAATGGCTATTAAAATTCAATTCCGATAAATGTAAAGTAATGCATATAGGCAACGATAACCTCAAATATAACTATCAAATGCAAAATAAATCGTTTTAAATGAAGTACAGCAGGAAAAAGATTTAGTGTCATCATCAGTAATGATCTGAAAACCAGTCCGCATTGCCTAGCTGCCAGTAAAATGGCAAATATGATGTTGGCTTTATTAAACGCAACTTTGAACATAAAACTCCGAAGTAATGACACAATTATACACGTCCCTTGGTTAGGCCGCACTTGGAATATGCCGTTCAATTCTGGTCGCCCTGTTTCGTAAAAGATCAAGCCAAATTGGAATCAGTGCAAAGAAGAGCAACCAAACATATTCCATCTCTGCGAAATTCATCTTATGAAGAGAGACTGCGGAAACTTAATATGTTTTCCTTAAAGGATCGAAGAATCCGTGGGGACTTGATAGAAACCTTTAAGATCCTAAAAGGATTTGATGTCATTAATCAAGAGAACCTATTTGAGCTTTCAACTCAAGTGACAACAAGAAATAATGGTTTAAAACTAAACGGTCAACGTTGCATCACCGATCTCCGTAAAAATTATTTCAATGTTAGAGTCGTTGATCGATGGAACAAGTTACCAGCAAATGTTGTCGGAGCCAGCACAATAACTACCTTTAAAAACAGACTTGACGCGCACTGTAAAGTAAATGGGTATTGATAGTGCGAATTCGTATCTAGTCCCCGTAGGGTGGGTGTGGGTTGGGTGTGGGTGTGGGTGTGTGTGTGTGTGTGTGTGTGGTGTGTGTGTGGTGTGTGTGTATAATCCTTTTGTATATCAACTTTTCCTTATAAGACAGAGATGAAGTGAAGAAATCAATAGTTGGCTTATAAAATACGTATGATTTCCTATAGAAGATTTAGTAGAGTCATGTCAAGGAATCCAATTCTGGTAAAAGGGATTCAGAATCTATGCAACTTTTTTTCAATCAATATTTAATCCAATTCTCCAGACCATTGGGTCGATCTTGTACCCTATGATCCCTTATATACCTCTCTCTCACTCTCTCTCTCTCTCTCTCTCTCTCTCTCTCTCTCTCTCTCCTCTCTCTCTCTCTCTCTCTCTCTCTCCTCGTCTCTCTCTCTCTCTCTCTCTCTCTCTCTCTCTCTCTCTCTCTCTCTCTCTCTCTCTCTCTCTCTCTCCTCCTCTCTCTCTCTCTC
>JACEEZ010004515.1:0-30000 GCA_016584305.1 Chionoecetes opilio | reverse complement strand
ATATTGATGTTGTCACTGCCAGCTACCTCCCACATGTACTTATACCCTAACCTTAGCCTACTATAACACACCTGCTGGCGCCTAGTAATTAGTCCATTTTGTATGTAGTGGGGTTGACACCCTTTTATTAAGTCCATATATGTAGTGAGAGAAACAGACTGACCGAGCATGCTGTCAATATGTCTCTTATTGTAAGTTTCCATTTTCGCACACATTTCTGTTTTTAGACGGCCAAGGGACAGAGGGAGCGGAAACCCAGCACCATCCTTAGTCGTGGCACTGTTGGTGAGTTCATCTGCACGCTCGTTACCCGCTATCCCACAATGTGATGGGGACCATATAAAGTTCACAGTTCTGTCCTGACACATTATCTTATACACAAGTTTAATAATTCTGTTCACGAGGACGGTGTGAAGAAAGTTCCTGAATGTTATCGACTGTAGGGCAGTCGTGCTGTCAGAGGCAATGATGACGTCTCCGGCCTCTCGCTTGACTGCTGCCAGAGCCGCTGCTATCCCGAGAAGCTCCGTTTGGGTTGAGGAGCAGCCATCAGATGTTCGGATGCTTAGCTCCCGGTGTTCACCCCGGCTTTCTCCCTTGTAGTACACGACCCCTGCCCCCGCACGCCCGTCCTCATGCAGCGACCCGTCGGTGTACAGGATATTGGGACACTCAGGGAGGGCATTCAATCTACTAAGGAAGTCCTGCCTCATCAGCTCACATGGTACATTACACTTCTTAACCTTGATGGCAGAATAGGACACATTGAAAACTGGCAGTTCCCAGGGGGGGAGATCAACTGGTTTGTGCTCCCTATCATCCATGTATTTATCAAAATTAAATGAACTGAGTAACTTCCTGACTGATGAGAGCCAAACATTGCACTTTTCTTTCCACTTAGGATTGATAAGAGCCTCATATAACTGACCATCATCATTAGTATTTAATGATCTCATAATTTGGAGTGCTGCCATTTGCTGTACTCTATGTGTGAGAGGTGGTAATCCTATCTCGTGTCTTGCACGATCCTGCTGTGTTGATCTTGGGCACCCTAAAACTATCCTAATTGCTGTATTTTGAATGACTTCAAGTGCTTTAGATTTTCCTTTGTTAAGACGTGTTAGGGTGATAGAGTTGTAGTCTATGACTGATCTGATTAAGGGAACATATAACCTCTTAAGGACGGGGACAGACGACCCCACGTCGCCCCATACAACCTTCCTTAACAACGCTAGTCGAGGCTGACAGATGTGCTTCAGTCTGGTGACTTCGTTGTGTCTTGTGTTGCAATGCCCAACAAGTACACCCATATACTTGTAGGTGGAGACTTCTTCTAGAATTTTCCCTTGTAGTTTTAAGGAAGCTTTATCCCGATGCCGTTTATACAGCACCTTGCTTTTCCCTGGTGATATGATGAGGCCGATGGAGTTGTGCAATCTCCCCAGTGTTCGCAACGGGTTTTTTATGTGTGTTTGTGAGTCAGCTTGTAGCACTATGTCATCAGCATAAACAGTAATAACAACCCCATCAAATTTGAAAGAAGCAATGATATTCATAAGTGCGTTGAAGAGCATTGGCGAGAGAACACCCCCCTGTGGTGTTCCTAATTCCATGTGTTCCCACCTGGAGTAAGCCCCCTCAAAGTAGACTCGACTGTGTCTGTCTGTTAGGTAGTCTTGTACTATTCTGATGATGGTCCCCGAGGTCATATTAGACAGTTGGGATAAGACGACACTGGGGTTAGCTCTATCAAAGGCTCCCTTCAAATCAATAAAAACATTAAATCGTTTCCTTATGCCAGCAAGGACTCTATGAATGCAATTTTGTGTGCTCCTGCCAGGAATGAACCCATAGAAATTACTGGAGAGCTGGGGTTTGATACTATATAGTAGACGACTAAGGACTATTCTTTCAAAGCATTTGCACAGACAAGAGGTGAGAGATATTGGTCTGAAGGACCCTGGGTTTCCTGGTTTGGGAATAGGGACAATAATAGCTTTTTTCCAGGATGTTGGTAGGCGTCCCCCGCTCCATATCATGTTGTAGAGTCGCAGAACAGGATTGCCATCAATCGTTGTAAGGAAGCGAATACCATCGTAGTTGACACCATCCATGTCGGGTGCACTAGAGCTTGCCTTTTCCAGGCTCCTGAAGAGCTCCTCTTCGGTGATGGGCATGTTATCGGAGACATTAGAGAGAGAGAGAGAGAGAGAGAGAGAGAGAGAGAGAGAGAAGAGAGAGAGAGAGAGAGAGAGAGAGAGAGAGGAGAGAGAGAGAGAGAGAGAGAGAGAGAGAGAGAGAGAGAGAGAGAGAGAGAGAGAGGGATGAATTTATAGTGTGTGACTGTGTGTGTAATGTGTGTGTGTGTGTGTGTATATATATACTGTGTGTGTACTGTGTGTGTGTGTGTGTGTTTTTTTGTGTATGTGTGTGTGTGTGTGTGTGTGTGTGTGTGTGTGTGTGTGTGTGTGTGTGTGTGTGTGGTGTGGTGTGGTGTGGTGTGTATATACTGTGTGTGTACTGTGTGTGTGTGTGTGACTGTGTGTGGGTGTGTGTGACTTGTGTGTGTATGTGTGTGTGTGTATGTATACTGTGGTGTGTGTGTGTGTGTGTGTGTGTGTGTGTGTGTGTGTGTGTGTGTGTGTGTGATATGAATAATGTAAAGGTTGCGTTGGTAATGAAAGCAAATCTGGTGTGTGTGTGTGTGTTGGATTATGTGAATGCTTTTAACGTACACATAATTAACGTTGAATTAAGGTCTTTAAGTTATAGGTGCATTCAGGACATCTCCATAACCTTGACTTGCATCACTATGGTCTTTTTTTTACCAGAGCGAAAATTCCATTCTTCCTTAAGGTCTCATGCTTAAAATGATGCCTCTGTTTACCTGATAATATGGTTAACTATGATAAAATACAGCTGACATGTAGAAGAAGCGTAGTATTCCCTTCTCCCGGCATCAAATAGTTGATGTCAGTAAGCAGCAACGGGGCAGCATTTTTCACCTGGTAAAAAAAAAACTGAGTTTAAGTTATAATGATAGGTAGGTTATGATAGCAAATATGATCATAAATATAAAGATAATAGTATGTATCATAATAACAATGGTTAAATTCATTAATCTGAATTAAATGATAATAACAAGAAGGATTCAATTTCTTTTCAATTTCACCACCAGTACATCACCAATCTCAAGGGAGATGGAAGAAGAGTTATTGTTATTAAGAGTTATATAGTTATTGTAATTATCGGTATTATTATTGTTATGTTATTATTATTATTATTATTAATATTATTATAATTTTAAATAGTAATACATATATGAAGAATACGAAAAAGAGGAAGGAGAGTATGAGAAAAGAAACGCATGAGAAGTCAAAAAAGTTTGATTAAATCCAGAAACACACACACACACACACACACACACACACACACACAGACACACACACACACACACACACACACACACACACACACACACACAGACACACACACACACACACACACACACACACACACACACACACACACACACACACACACACACACACACACACACACACACACACACACACACACACACACACACACACACACACACACACACACACACACACACACACACACACACACCATCTCATCTACAACAACTAATGACTTACTAATACCCTTCGTCTTCACTTTTATTCTAATGATATCTTATTACCCTTGTCGCCTGTCACCCTCGCTCCTTTCAACCAACACTCCCTCCCCTCCTCTACCCCCTTCCCCCAACCTTCCTTGCCCCCTTCCCCCCTGTATCATGAAATGGTATGATAGTTATTTTATTTTTATTTTTTTACATCACAGAGAACTGGCCAAGGGCACAACAAAAATGGGTAACACAAAGCCCGCTTAGTTGCCAGTCCCTATAAAGAAGACAGTAAGAGAATAAAATAAAAATGAGGGGTGAGCCAATTTAGTTCGAGAGGTGTCTTGTTACTCCTATTTTGAAAAGATTTAAGTCATAGGAAAGTGGAAAAATAGAAACAGGAAGAGAGTTCCAGAGTTTACTAGTGAAAGGGATGAAAGAGTAAAGATACTGATTAACTCTTGCATTAGCAGGATGGACAGAATAGGGATGGGAATGAGTAGAAAGTCTTGTGCAGCGAGGCCGCGGGAGTGGGAGAGGCATGCAGTTAGCAAGTTCAGAAGAGCAGTGAGCATGAAAATAACGGTAGAAGAGAGCAAGAGAAGCAACATTGCGGCGGTGATTTAAAGATTGAAGACAGTCAGTCAGAGGAGAGGAGTTGATGAGACGAAAAGCTTTTGACTCAACCCTGTTTAGGAGAGCTGTATGAGTGGATCCTCCCCAAACATGTGAGACATACTCCATACATGTGCGGATAAGGCCCCTGTACAGAACAAGCAATTTGGAGGGAGAAAAAAAAGGATGCAGACGCCACAGGACACCTAACTTCTTAGAAGCTGTTTTAGCACGAGATGAGATGTGAGATTTCCAGTTCAGATTTTTATTATAGGATAGTCCTAGAATGTTCATTGTAGAATAAGGAGACAGTTGAGTGTCATTGAAGAAGAGGGGATAGTTATGTGGTAGGTTTTGTCGAGTAGATCGGTGAAGAAATTGGGTTTTTGAGGCATTGAACAAAACAAGGTTTGCTTTGCCCCAATCAGAAATTATAGAAAGATCAGAAGTTAGGCGCTCGGTGGCATCTCTCGAATCGGCTAGTTCCTGTTGAGTTGGACGTCTAATAAACGACGTTGTAAAAATGCAGGGTAGAATCATCAGCGTAGGAGTGGATAGGGCTTTGAGTTAGACTTAGATGAGCATTAATGAATAATAGGAAGAGAGTGGGTGATAGGACAGAACCCTGGGGAACACCACTATTGATAGATTTAGGAGAAGAACAATGTCCATCTACAGTAGCCGCAATAGAACGGTTTGAAAGGAAACTTAAGATGAAGGTACAGAGAGAAGGATAGAAACCGAATGAGGGTGGGTTGGAAATTAAAGATTTGTGCCAGACTCTATCAAAAGTTTTGATATGTCAAGGGCAAAAACACAAAAGTTTCACCGAAACCCCTAAAGGAGGATGACCAAGATTCAGTTAGGAAAGCTAGAAGATCGCCAGTAGATCGCCCTTTACGGAAACCGTACTGATGATCAGATAGAAGATTGTGAGCTGATAGATGCTTAAGCATCTTCTTATTAAGTACTAGCCGCAAAGCCGCCCTCCGGGCGGACTTTTGGCTAGCTCTGCGGAGGGCTTTTGGTGGGCCTTCGGCCCACCAAACACGGGACGCTCCAGATAGCCCCTTTAGCTTTCCTGAAATCATGATTTTATGTATTAACGCCAACCCATTCACATCACCCCAACCCATTCATCACCCATTACCCATCACCCCCCACCCATTCACTCACCATACCCATTACCCCCCACCCATTCACTCACCCATACCCATCCCCCCCACACCCATCACTCACCCATTTCCCATCAGCCCCCATTATTCCCTCACCCATCACCCATCACCCCCCACCCATTCACTCACCCATCACCCCACACCCTTTACCCATCACCCCACCCATTCACTCACCATTACCCATCACCTAATCAAGGTTTCCTCAATCTCGAAACCCACTTTTTTTTTCACAATTCTCGCTAATGGGCTGCTAAAAAAAAAAAAAAAAAAAAGTGATTGGACCATCTCATAAGGGGTTTAAAAACCTTCCCCTGGTCGAGCTGGGTTCCAAAACTGTGCCATATGAGGGGATTGGGGACACTGGGGGCGGCAACCTATCGCGGACAGACAGACAGACAGACGGGGACAGACAGACACACTCACACTTTCGTTTTATATTATTACTAGCCGCAAAGCCGCCCTCCTGGCGGATTTTTTGGCTAGCCCCGCGGAGGGTTTTGGTGGGCCTTCGGCCCAACCACCTGGTTTGGGGGGCCCTTCGGCCCACCAAAACACAGACGCTCCAGATAGCCCCTTCTAGCTTTCCTGAAACATGATTGTATGTATTAACGCCAACCCATTCACATCACCCGAAACCCCATTCATCCCCCATTACCCATCACCCCCCCCCCATTCATGACCCATTACCCATCACCCCCACCCATTCACTCACCCATTACCTATCACCACACACCCATTCACTCACCCATTACCCATCACCCCCCACCCATTCACTCACCCATTACCCATCACCACACACCCATTCACTCACCCATTTCCCATCACCCCCCATCTATTCCCTCACCCATCACCCATCACCCCCCACTTTCCTAAAAATCATGTTTTGTATGTATTAACGCCAACCCATTCACATCACCCGCAACCATTCACTCACCCTTTAAACCATCACCCCCAACCAATTCACTGACCCATTACCCATCACCCCCACCCATTCACTCACCCATTACCTATCACCACACACCCATTCACTCACCCATTCCCCATAAACCCCCCACCCATTCACTCACCATTACCCATCACCACACACCCATTCACTCACCCATTTCCCATCCCCCCCCATCTATTCCCTCACCCATCACCCATCACCCCCCACCCATTCACTCCCCATCACCCCATACCCTTTAAACCCAAAATCACCCCACCATTCACCACCCATTACCCATCACCTACATCAAGGTTTCCTCAATTTCTCGCAACCCACTTTTTCACAATTCTCGCTAATAGGCTGCTAAAAAAAAAAAAAAAAAAAAAGAAGTGATCGGATCATCTCATAAGTGGGTTTTAAAACCTTCCCCTGGTCGAGCGGTTCTAAACTGTGCCATATGAGGGGATTGGGGCACTGGGGGCGGCACCTATCGCGGACAGACAGACAGACGGGACAGACAGCAGACAGACACACACACACACTTTCGCTTATATTATTATAGATAGATTCAAAAACTTTAGAAAGACAGGAAGTCAACGCTATAGGTAGGACGGTAGTTTGAAGGATTAGAACGGTCACCCTTCTTAGGAAAGGTTGGATGTGAGCAAACTTCCAGCAAGAAGGAAAGGTGGAAGTAGATAGACAAAAGACGGAAAAGTTTGACCAGGCAGGGTGCAAGCCAAATAGCACAGTTTTGGGAAAAAATAGGAGGGACCCGTCAGGACCGTAACCCTTTCCGAGGATCTAGGCCAAAAGGGCCAAGAAAAATCATTCTAGTTAAACTAGTTAGTAGTTCCGATCTAAATTGGCCCCCCCCCCTTTCTTTATTCTCTTACTGTCTTCTTTATGGGGACTGGCAACCTAAGCGGGCTTTGTGTTACAACTTTTTGTTGTGCCCTTGGCCAGTCCTTTGTGATGTAAAAAAAAAAAAAAAATAGTTGCCAGTGCCGTGACCAGGATTCGAACCTGGGTTATTGTGGTTCGGTGCCGTCGTTCGGTTTCCGGGTTGACTTAGCGTTTGGGGATAACCCGCTGGTCCAGTGGGGTGCAGTCAGTTCGTACAAAAAGTTGTTTCGTACACCAGTAGATTCGTACACCAAAAAAGTTGTTTCGTAGTCTATATGAAACCATAGTCGCTTGTACACTCAGCTCAGAGTTGAACTTGACTTACGAAACGACAACGAAAAGTGTTTTTATGTACGAAAAAACTCAAAATCAGTGTACGAAACAAAAAAAACTCCTGGATACGAAAAAAACTTGGTACGAAACTCCCTGTAACCGGCCCAGTTTGTGTTGATTGTTTACGAGGAGCGGACTCGTGTGAAAGGTATGTCTTTTTGATTATTTTGTTTCTTGTTAGGTAAGATTTGTGCTGTAAATTATGGTGAATTCTTTTCGAGGTTATGTATCGTGATATTCTGTGATGTGATTGGGTTTGGATATTTTGTGGACAAACATGATGACCTGGTATTGAGGCTGGATAAATCATGGATGGGGATGAAAGGTGGATGTAGGTAGTGCTAATAACAGGAAATACCACGTGTAGGTCTCCCAGCCTCTTGTAGTTTCCCTTTTTTTCTTATGTTTTTATGTTCTATTGCTTTGGTGGCGGGAAGCCGGTGCCGTGGGTTTGTACTGTGCGTCAGCCCTTGTGAAGACTTACCAGACCTGCTGGTGAGTGTTTATTGCCGTGATAAACGTGATGGGCTATATGCTGCTATGTGAGAATACTGCATTAACTCCTTATCGCCTAGATCTTTCCTTTGCTATAAAAAAGATGTATGTTGTCGAGCAATAAAATTAAAGAAAAGACACTTAATATACCAAATTATTTAGTCGACAAAGATAAAAAACAGGTCATATCTAGAAAATATTGTTTAAAGTCACTAGAAAATCGTTTTAGTGGCACCCACGTTACAATGGAAATTGCGTTCTGGGTCTGAAGGGGTTAAAAGTCTGGATTAGTTGTGACATAAACCAAATACTCTGGAAATATTCCAAGTGAAAGTTATTCCATGTTTATTCCATACTTATTGGGTTACTGTTGTTTAGGTCACATGGTGTTTTCAGCGAGGCATTGCTGTATAACTAGAATGACATTTCTAGGTAGCTTGATCGGGATATGAATTTTGGGGTGCACAATGTTGTAAGTTTTCTTTCCTTCCTCCTTCCTAAGACTTAAATATTTTCAAGAGAGAGTAACAAGACACCTCCCGAACTAAATTGGCCCACCCCCCTTATTTTTTTATTCTCTTTCTGTCTTCTTATAGGGACTGGCAAAAAAGCGGGCTTTTTGTTGCCTCTTTTTGTTGTGCCCTTGGCCAGTCCCTGTGATGTAAAAAAATAAAGAAAAAAAGTAGATTCGCTTATGTTTTATTACTTGACGTATGACAACATGCCCTACATTTATTTAATTAAAAAAAAAAAATTGCCATACGAAGTTTCATCGCCAGATGACATGTGTTATTACTTTTAGGTTGAATACATGGTGAATACAACATGTATTCAATGCCCTATTTTTTCCGATCAAGCTTACACCCCCCCTTCCCCCTATCCCCCACCTCTTTTCAACCCCTTCCTTCAACCAACACTCCCACCCTTTCCCCCTTCCCCCACCCCGTTTTTTCAACAGCCTCCTTTCAACTAACACCCCACCGTTCCATACCCCCCCTTCCCCCCTTTTTCCCCACCTATTTTCAACCCCCTCCTCTCAACCAACACTCCCACCCCTTTAATTTCCCCCCCCCTCCTCCCCACCACCCCTTCCCCCCTCCCTCTGTATAACCCCTTCCTTCAACCCCCTATTTTTCAACCAACACTCCACCCCTTCCACCTCCTCCAACCCCTTTTCACTCTCTCCCCCTTACATGCCCCCCTCCCATCCGACACCCCTCCCCCCCCCTTCCTCGTCCGTGCCTATGGAGTTAGAATAAAGAGGAGATGCCCTGCCAGCCCGTGCTTCACCATAAAGTGAGGAAGTCCCGGGTGTCGGGTAAGGCCCCGCCACGACTGGCAGAAACTCGCTGTCACAACGCGCTGTGCGGTTTCCATTGAAGGTTGGATGGGTATTACGCCCCATGTATTATTATATTACAAAATTTTATTTAAGACATAAATAAGAGATACATGAAAAAGTGATATAAGTACAAAAAATTATAATACTTAAATGAATATACTATGTACATGGAGAGAGGGAGGGAGAGTGTGTGTGTTGTATACTACTGGCCAGTGAAGTGAATTAATTTTTTGTATATTTGGCGACTCTTAAAATCTACCTCTGTCCTGCAACTTGCTAGTGATCTGTTTCCCAGTATAGTGACACCCCAGCTGCAAATATTTTTCGGCAACTGCCTTTGTTAGTAATGTAATGTGATTTACATGGGGCTCTGTGTCAAACATATGATCACTAAGATTAAGGAATATACTTTACAAAGTAGGTCTGTAAGACTGCACTTACCCCCTTTTGGAAGTTCACTCTCCCAGTGTAAAATGTGGAGCTTTTGTTCTGGCCATGATTCTCTAATAAGTTTTTCACTTGTTACACAAATGTCTATTACGTCGTCTGTGGGATATATTAACCTCCCTTTGGTTTTAAGGTTGATAAGGGAGTGGGGTGGAGGAGGCAAGTGGCGTCTCTCAAGGTCAATACTGGCCTCGCAATGCAAAGATTTGCCAAAACTGTGCACCCCGGAAGCCGGCCCAATATAGGCAACAATTTTGTTAGAGCACTTTGATAAGTGTGAAGCAGTGGGGGAAAATACATAAATGTAATAATTTTCTTTTATATTATCGGGTTTAGTGGTTTTCATCTTTAACTCTGCTTTTCACAAGAGGAAAATGTTTATGATCGTTATGAATGTTGAGTCACTGCATCATTACATTTGGGTAGGTACAGTTAGTATTGGTACAGATTCCAGGGGGGGGAGCAGTTACCACGCGCAATATCTATCATATCATTACCTACGAGTAACTTCTTATAGGCAGCAGCAAACTGTCTGACTGTGGAATTTTTATTGATCCTCCCATATAATAATAATAATAATAATAATTTTATTCTCGCCCAAAGGCATACAGACAAGAAACAAAGCAACAAGAACAAGCCAAGGAGGTAAACTTAAGTACTAGAGCAAAAAACAAAAAACAAGAACAAAGTACAGGCACATTAGGGGACATAGTATCAAAGTACATAGAAAAGCATACATGGACACCTGTGCTACCCCACATTCTGCACAAACAGCAGATCCAGCCACCGTGTTGTATAGGTCCACATACATAGGCCGAGCTCTGCCTGACAGAGGTGATGATGGAGTTCGTAGGGGAGCTCCACCCTACTCCTTAAACGAACACGGAGTGTCGACGGACACACCAGATTGTTCACCCCGTTCTTAGCGAAAGCCAGGGACGAGCTGCACCACCTGGGCAGCCCCAGAAGCCTCTAAGGATGTCATTGTGGGAGACTTTAAGGCGGTTCATAGTGGCCACCTTGTACCGCGACCACAGCGAGTTGCAGTATATAGAGTAGCAGTGACTCCTGAAAAACTCCATCTTCACCTTTCTGCTACAGTAGGAGAATTTCCTCTGTAGAGTATTTCCCACTACAAGAAGCTTGGTGGGTCTGCTGAGATATCATCATCATCAGTCATGTCGTGGGATATAACATTTGGGCCTAAGTATACGAATCTATCCACAAAAGTGAGGGCAGACCCACCGAGCCATGCTGTTTTTAGGTAATTCACCCGAGCGCGTGCCGGTGATACTACCATGCACTTTTTCCTTAGTGGTGTTGTAGACAATTTCATGCTTGACAGCATACACCCGACACACATTGATAAGGTCCCGCAAAAGCATCCGCAGTGGGTGCGAGCAGTAACCCTATCATCAGCATAGTCAGTGAGTTGATGCACCCATCATGTATGGGGCAGCCGATACCTGTATCACGAAGGTTGGCACTGAGATCATCTGTGTACACATTGTACAGGTAGGGGGATAAAATCCCCCCTGCCGAATACCATTGGCAGGTTGTTTTTTTGGCATAGGGCCCTTATTTTCCCCAAAAAGCAGTTCTATATGGGCTTGACTTAATGTATACGTCTTTAAAAAAACTTAAGTGTTGAACCATTACATGCAATTAAGTTTTTATGTAGGATCTGAAAACTCCGTATACAAAAAATAAACCCAAGGAAAGCCTGTTTTTCGATTTGACTTCAGAATCTCCAACCATCAGATAATTTAAGTGCTCTAATATACGTTTGATTTTATATGAGGCCTGATCCGCGGGTTGCAGCTGTCTTGACTCCCGTGTGGCAATCAGGTACCATTCCTCCTGACTGGAAAAGGGGGCTGGTCGCCCCTATCGGGAAAAGGGAAAGGGGCCCGTCAGGGACTGCAACAATTACCGCGGTTTTACACTGCTCAGCGTACCAGGCAAGGTGCTTCCCCCTCTATTGCTGACACGAATTCGCAGTCATCTGGTGAAGCATCAGGAGACCTCAACAGCCTGGGTTCACGCCTGGTAAGTCAACAAGGGGACCGTATCCTAGCGCTTCGTGTCCTGGTGGAACGCCGACGTGAGTTTCGACAGGGGATGCTTGCAGCCTATGTTGATCTCAAGAAGGCGTTTTCTCAGTGCATTGTGAGTCACTCTGGATCTTCTGCGACTTCGAGGGATTCCTGCAAGGGACTATTGGTTTGATAACTGGTCTGTATTCGGGACTGAGAGTGCTGTGAAGTGTGGGGCAGGTGTATCCCGCTTCTTTTCCCGGAATACAGGAGTGAGGCAAGGGTGCTCCTTGCCCCATCAATTTTCAACGCTTGTATGGACTGGGTATTGGACAAGGTTGTAGATCAAACTGATTGTGGAACATCCGTCGGCCAACACCAAGATCACTGATCTTGTTTTTGCCGATGATCCAGTAATCTTTGCTGAGTCGCTGGAGGTCCTGGTGAGGGCTCTCGAGGCGCTGCACGAGGGGGCACAGCCTTTGGGATTTGAGGTCTCCTGGCTCAAGACCAAGGTCCAGGTTTTTGGGAGCTTACTAGAGGAAGCAGTACAGTCTGTTCATGGGTGGCGAGGACATTGCGATCTTGGAAAGTTTTACATACCTTGGTAGCGCAGCCCAATATGAGGGCGGGTCACGTCAAGAAGTTTAGGGCGGTTTGGCATACCCCCCCGGTGTTTTGGACTCGCTCAGCGGGAGAAGACTTTGTCGGTACCTGTCCCGGGGACAAAGTTCCGGATCTTCAAGTCGCTTGTGATCCCTGTCTTACTCTATGGTTGGAGACAGGACACAAAAATAGTGACTGAAGAGACGAATCAACCCTTTGGGGAAAATAATTTGTCTCCAGAACATGGGGATGCTGGGATGTTTACGTGCAAATCAGCGTTGCCCGTGAGACAAATTTGAGGCCTATTACCGCATAGTCCAGCGCCAACTTCGGTTTAATGGGCTGTGGAACCCCCTTTCCCCTAAAAACCGATCCTTCCATCAGGTTGTATCTGTAAGAGACAATCGGCGGGGGAGGCAAAGGGGGCCCCCACAAGGCTCGTGGCTGGGGCCGTTGATTTTTCTTGTCGAGAGTGTGGTGGGGGAAAGGAGTTGCATGGGGAACCGGGCGTGGGGGACCCCGGAGTGGCGCCCTTGGGGTGGGTGAGGCGACGCCCCCCCCGGGAGCCCCAATGATTGATTATTGAATATATTTTTCTGCTTTCACAAAAAACTTTTACTATCGAATTTTTTTTTGCATTAGAGGGCTTGTTGCCCCTTGCATTTTAAATTCCTGGGAAATTTATTACTCAAAAAAAAAAGGGGAACAATATAATGAAAATTTTTGTAGCTTTACAGCTTCAAATGAATAATTTTTTTCCTGCAGACAAAACAATGTTAGCAACTATTCATGAGTAACTGGCTGCTAATTTAACAGAATTTTTTTTCTCCAGCAACTTGCAGCTCCCCAGTATATTCCCAAAATAAAGGGTTTTGTGGGTTGAACGGTTCATGCAACCTTTAATGAATTTCCCCATTCAAAAATTTTTCCACTTCACGACCAATTTTTACTTTTTATCACCAAAACAGACCCTCACAAGTTTCAACATTGACAAGGGATCTAGATTTTTTTTCTAGAGCACAAAACACGGGCTGCTCTGTCATGGGGTTTAAAAGCTGTTTCAATAGTGTCAAATGCCAAAACTACACCAAGAACAATCAGGGGTATTTTGGGGCTGCGCCATCAAAAGGGAAAAGAAAAACTTGACGCTTGCAGAAGCACTTTTTTAAACATTGCGTGACTTAATTAGCTCTCCCCGCAGCTTTAAGTCCTACAATTAGGAAAACCCAATTTCCCAATGCCTTCATGACACAACCAGAATGTGAGAGCCTCTTAGAAGGGGGAGAATCGCATCCTTTCAGCCCCCATGCAATATATCATGAAATTTGTTTTCCCCATGTGAATGAATGAATGAAGGGAAACAGAGGGGGGGGGCAATTTTGGGTTTAGCAGCTAAGTCAGGTCAGGGAAGGGGAGCGGCTTTAACCCCCACCCTTTTGCCTTTCTGAAGGCCGCCGGCCGACCAGAATGACCTCACTTTTTTCCGCGTTCGGCTCTCCCTTTATTCTAACCCATGTCCGTGCCTGAACATATTCAGAGTCCTATACGGATCCCTTGATTAAATTGCTCCTCCAATCCCCATGTCAACAAGAAGAGACTCCCCGGGTTAATTAGTTTGAAGGTGGGGTTTGGATAGTTTGTGAAGGGGTTAGGGGTAGGAGAGAGAGAGAGAGAGAGAGAGAGAAGACAGATTTGGGCCGAAATGAATCTTTTCCCATAAGAGAAATGCCGGAAAAAGAAAACTTTAAATTTTTTATTATGAAGTCAACAGCGTTGTGAATTGCAAACAAGAGAGGAGAGAGAGAGAAGAGAGAAAAGAGAGGAGAGAGGAGAAAGAGAGAGAGAGGGGAGAGAGAGGAGAGGTTGGTGCTTGAAAATCTTTCTGCGCGCTTTGGTTTGATTCTCTCGCCTTTTTTCTCTCTCTCCTCCTCTCTCCCCTTTCTCCCCCCTCTCCCCTTCTCTCTCTACTCCTCTATCTCTCTTGCATCCACCCGTGTCCTGAATTTAACCTTACACAAGAAAGATTTCCCCCACACACCAACAACGCACAGCGGGAGCAGTGGGGGTGATCTTTTTCGCCGTTTATTTTTCTCATTTCCCAAGCTTTTGATTGCGAAAAGAAAAACCCTTTGTCTTCATTTTTTTGTTCAAGTAAATCGATGCTTATTTTTTCTCCCCCCGGCCCCCCAACTTTTCCCTACCCACAAACCCTCCCCCACCCCCCTCTCCTCTCTCTTCCCCCTCTCTCTCTCTCTCTTCTCTCTCTCTCTCTTCCTCTCTCTCCTCAACCCTTCAAGGTCCCGTTGGAGAGCTTGGCTCGCGTGCAGAGTCCTGCATTCGGTCAGCGGTTCGAGCCCACCAAGTTCGTCCTGGCGTGGTGGCGCTTGGTATAGTCAATACCTGTAGTTGTACTTGCAAAGTGTCTAGATAAGATCAAAGTATTTTATCTTATCTTATCTCTCTCTTCTCTCTCTCTCTCTCTCTCTCTCTCTCTCTCTCTCTCTCTCCCCTCCTCTCTCTCCCCCTCTCTCTTCTCTCTCTCCTCTCTCTCTCTCTCTCTCTCCTCTCTCTCTCTTTTTGTAGACAGCGTATCGTTTTTTTTCACTTTCTATTTAGTTTTCTTCACTATAATTTGGTTCCATCCCCATCTTGACTATATTTTCCTTCCCCTTCTCCTCCTCCTCCTCCTCCTCCTCCTCCTCCCCCTCCTCCTCCCCCTTTTCCCTTCCTCTTCCTCTTCCTCTTTCCTCTTCCTCTTCCTCTTCCTCCTCCTCCTCCTCCTCCTCCTCCTCCTCCTCTTCCTCTTCCTCTTCCTTCCCTTTTCCTCTTCCTCTTCCTTTTCCTCCTCCTCCTAATCTCTTTCTGGCCTTGTTCAGTCTCACACATATTATGTTAATGACAACTTCTCTGTAAAATATCAAGATTTGTAAACGACAGGAAAATTGCCAGTACAGTAACAGTGCTTGACAGAGAAACCTTTTACTCGGATCGATTAGCTAGTTGAGCAAAGGAATGGCAGATGAAGTTTGATGTATTTGTAAGAACATAAGAACATAAGAAAATAAGGAAGCTACAAGAGGCCGCGAGGCCTACACGTGGTAGTTCCTGTCACCTAACACTACCTACATCCACCTTTCTCCCATCCATGAACCTATCCAGCTCCCCTTTAAAGCTCCTAATGACTCCGCACTAACTACCTGTCTACTGAGACCATTCCACTCATTCACCACCCTATTTGTGAATCAGTTTTTCCCTATTTCCTTTCTAAATCTACGCTTTTCCAGCTTGAATCCGTTACTTCTTGTTCTACCCTGGTTAAAAGCCGTAAGAACTTTTCCTACCTCTCCTTTATTAAATCCCTTTATCCACTTAAAAACTTCTATCAGATCGCCCCTTACTCTGCGTCTCTCGAGTGAGTGTAATTTTAATAACTTCAATCTCCTCTCATAACTAAAGTTACGCATCCCTTGTATCATTTTGGTCATCCTTCTCTGCACTTTTTCTAACAGGTGTTGGGCATTGATAGTAATGACGATTGCGTTCTGTATTTAATGAATGAGCAATACCTTTCTGCAGTGAATAAGGAAAATGAATCTCTTAATTATAGTATCAAGTGAATTATAGTCCACTCAACATACCTTAGTGGATATTAAAACTGATGATAGATAAATTGTTTTCGTTTGACGTGCTTTTGAGAATATATCAGAAAAATACCACACGAACCAAATTGATTCCGTCGCTGCGAAACTTGTCTTATGAAGAGAGATTGCGAAAACTAAATATGTTTTTCCGTATTTAAGAATCGTAGAATCCGTTGGTGCTTGATAGAGATGATTTTGAGAGTCTTAAGGGATTCTATATTCACGAGAATATACCACGAGTATCTTGTTCAGCTCTCTACTCAGGTGACAACAAGAAGCAGCCTCGCCCTCAGAATAAACAAATTTCATAAATAATTTTGATATATTAATAGAATATCAAATCTTGCACAAAATCTATAAGTTTTACATTACCAGAACTCCCATTCCCGATAAGATTTTACTTTGAACTCGTGAAAAGTATGATGTAACAAACCTCTATATGCTATTGAATATACTTTGACTACTAGTTAAGTGCCTTGAGAATGAAAGTTAGTACTGTCAGCAACACTATTGTCGCCACTGCACTAATGTCGCCAGGCGCCATATAATACGAATTTTAGCATCACTAGAAATTGATGCTACAAGCACATATATTAATTTGGAGTCTTACCTAATCAAAACCCATCGTCTATCTCATCCCGACACAATACCCCAGCTAATCAACTAACTAGGATACTTATCGGTGGATAGTGGGTTGAAATCGCTGTAGGCTTTTATCAATACTGCCTGTCCTGTGATCCGAGGTGGTCAGCGCTTGATCGAGGCCGCCCGTGAAGGACAGAAGCGGAGGGCTGGAGGCGGTATGCTTTGCTATGGCGTCAGGGAGTTTTCATAACCCAGTTATCTCGACGCGCGGCGAGATATTCAGTGTGTCGTATTTAACACGTCCTTTGATTTAACACTATGTGCAAAGAGTCTATATACAAGCACGTATATTTAATAAGAGATGTTGTTCTCTCACGGAGGGTTAGGAGTGTACTGAATCTCCCGGTGGGCCGCGAGTCCCCCGCTACCAATATCTAGCCACGTGTATAATTCCCGGTGGCTAGGATAATCACAGCAGCGGCCACCACAAATACACGTGTCACCTCTTTATGGGCGACGGGTGGACCGCCACAATTAGTGCAAATTTAAAGGACGGCAGCCAATGACCGGTCGCTCCAAATTAAGGGGCAAATGCTTAATAACCACTGGGAATGTTAATTTATATTATTCCAGTACTTATCATTTACTTAAATTACCTTAATTATACCCATTACCATTGTAATTATATATATATACATTCCAACGCACCCCCCTATGACGAGTGGACAATAACTCCCTCACTAGGGGGGGGAAACAAACCACCACTCTACCAATTATGAGAGGGTGGTTGGTGGATAATTTCCACACTGGGGGCCGGCGAAAACTGAAGTTCCACTTCATGTGACATCACCCCAGGCCACATAGCGCTGGAACATTTTAATAGAGGTTTGGCACTTTGGTCCTTGGCTATTTTGATATTTATAGCTCTGATAGAGGTACAAATGAATATGCAGACATATACTTGATCGGGGGGAGATTTATCGCCTGATGTTATAATATCCCCTGTATAGTCCTCACCATTGACCTCAATTGGTTTTAGGATCTCTCTATCAGCGGGAAGTTCAGGGGGACCTAGATAGGAGACTAGTCTACCTTCAGATCTATTAAATTTAATGAAAGATTTGAGGTAATAACTTGACTGCCTGTCTACCATGATGTATCCAAAATTTACACCTGATATCGGCTAATATTGTAGCCATTCCGCCATGTAATGAGTTCCTATAATATTTTTCCACCAACAATTTAGTAAGATGATGGCGTTTTGGAATTAGTATGGGATGGCAGGTGGTATTTGGAAGATCAGCTTTCAAATTTCGTTCTCAACACCTAATTATGCCCTCATGATCAAGGTACAGACCTAATAATTTGGTCAATTTGTTCCTATGGTGGCTGGCTGAGGCCAAGAGCTGATATTCCTCAGGAAATACCTGCTTTTGTATTGTTCTGATTCAAAACTTTAAAGGATCAGAGCTATCCCTTTTAATGGATTGAAAGACTATTTTAGTAGTCTTGATTAGTTTGCTCAATAAGGAAAACCTTTCTATGTCTATCACAGGATCTGGAATAAATTCAGGTTCCCTTATTATATCTACAGATATATCTGGCTGAATGGAAACTTGATTAGGATTATTATTACACTCTTTCAGCCAGGTAGGGCCTTTAAACTATAATCCTGTGTTCAATTTGAGGGTAATATTTCCTCGCGACACATTATTATTAGGATTTTCATTAGCGGCAATATATTCATTATGAACTGGAATACCACTTTCCTTTAAGACCTCACCTATTGGTGTAGGCAAGAAAGGGGTTCCAGTTTTGGTAATTAATAGGGGTTGTGCATGACTAGGAATACTCTCCTCCTGTTCGGCTTGGTGAGTATGTGGGATGGGTCCCATTATTACCTTACCACCAGCACTGGTGAACATAGAGACGTTATGTATTTTGATGACCTTCCTTAGGTAACGCCCGAAATAATCAGCTCCTATTATTAATTGGAAGGGACCATCAACGTCCTCGAAGGAATTACTAACTAGTTTGACACCATTTGCCCTCAGCATTTCAGCTGTGTCTTTTAGTCCTTAACAGTTAAACTAATACCCTATTATTAATTACTACAGCAGGGACCCTACATTTATACTTCTAATTGGACTAGGGATTGAACTATGTCAAAGGTTTAAGCCTCATTATTGGCAAGAAAATCTGATATGGCTAAATTCACTTTATTAATTATGGGTAGTTGTAATAATTCAACTATCTCCCTGCTTATGAAGGATCGTTGTGCACCACTGTCAAACATTGTCTTTACTATGACTGAATTACCATTATGGCTCACATTCAATTAGGCAGTAGGAACAGCTGCTGAACTACTCTTATTAGTGACTGCCATTTTAACTACTGTAGGGTCTGAGCTATTATTATCCCTGTTAGGACAAAGAGCGATGTTATGAATAGATTTTCTTACATTTCCTACAAATTCTTAAGCTTTTAGGGCATGCATTTGAAGCATGTTTACCACGGAGAAGGGTTTGGCAAATACCAAGGCGCATTAACCTTTCAACTCTCGTGTAACAAACTGAAAAAGATATTACATGTGGAGGGTGGATGTCCCCCCTCACATAAGACACAATTTATTATTCGTACTTCACTAGAAGTCGCCCTGGAATTAGAGATTGTATCTATTATTTGAGTAGGTCTAAGTGGTTTACTGGTAGGCTGAGAAGTTTGAATATTAATTACAGGCTGTTTGATTTGCGTAACAGGCGCAGGATAAATACCCACCAACGAGGGATCTTTAAACTCTAAGGGTGGCTAATATAGCTGATTACCCATAGGTGTAATAATTTTGATCTCCCTGTGGGGGGGTTCCTAGTCATTACCTTGCAAAATTTGGGTTAAAGAAGCTTTAGCTGTTGATGGGATATGAGCACACTCCAGTAATCCCTCGTATTCAATTACTTTATCGAGATATCTTTGACATTCGTGTTCATGATTAGTCATGCAATGGTGAATAATTTCTTTATCCCCAGCTTGTCTTAATTGAACTTCATATTGGTAGTAAACCACCTCATATTTATTCCATTGCTCATTTAACAATGGTAGACCTGTCTTTAAATTAATATAATCAATAGGAATTGCCTTAATTGCGTCCTCACATTTATTATATATTCGTATGAGCATTGCTAATTTAGCTGATAAAAAATAATGAATGCTTAGCTAATTTCGCCATGATTTAGTTAATAACTGTCAAATAAAATATTAAATCCATGATTACGTCACTAAAAATAATTGTTACTTGAATATTATCATATATCCTAAGTGGTGGTAGTGCCTACTCGGCCTAACAAGACACGTAGCAAGGCGTATATAATTTCAACCACCACAACTAACTACGTAACCTCTGACGCTATCTACTACCTGGCGTATGGTAGTTAAACGGCTGTTGACTTGTATCTGACGCCGCAAAACACCTCACCTCCGCTCTCATAACCAGCAATTCTGGTAGTCTCATAATTACGCCTCACAACAACCACCTTGAATCACATGAACATCAATATTCCTCACCAATATTCCACCCGTGTGGAAATTATCCACCAACCACCCTCTCATAATTGGTAGAGTGGTGGTTTGTTTCCCCCCCTTTAGTGAGGGAGTTATTGTCCGTTCGTCATAGGGGGGTGCGTGGGAATGTATATATATATATAATTATAATGGTAATGGGTATAATTAAGATAATTTAAGTAAATGATAAGTACTGGGATAATATAAATTAACATTCCCAGTGGTTATTAAGCATTTGCCCCTTAATTTAGAGCGACCGGTCATTGGCTGCCGTCCTTTAAATTTGCACTAATTGTGGCGGTCCACCCGTCGCCCATAAAGAGGTGACACGTGTATTTGTGGTGGCCGCTGCTGTGATTATCCTAGCCACCGGGAATTATACACGTGGCTAGATATTGGTAGCGGGGGACTCGCGGCCCACCGAGAGATTCAGTACACTCCTGTGCCCTCAAGAGAATAACATCTCTTCTCTGATTATAATGAAGAGATTTTTACATACGTTCATTTTGTACATATAAGTGTTAAATCAAAGGACGTGTTAAATACGACACACTGATTATCCGCCGCGTCAAGATAACTGGGTTATGAAAACCTACTGACGCCATAACAAAACACACCGCCTCCGACCCTCCGCCTCTGTCCTTCACGGGCGGCCTCGATCAAGCGCTGGTCACTTCGGATCACAGGACAGGCAGTATTAATAAAAGCCTACAGCGATTTCAACCCACTATCCACCGATAAGTATCCTAGTTAGTTGACTAGTTGGGGTATTGTGTCGGATGAGATAAACGATGGGTTTTTGATTAGGTAAGACCTCACATTAAATATGTGTGCTTGTAGCATAAATTTATACAGCTGGTATGCAGCATACAGATTTGTATGTGCCACTAAAGAGGCATGCACAGTAGTTTATATTATGTGCCTGTCTTTAGTGGCACATAAAAGTCTGTAGTGATGCTAACATTCGTAATATTCGCCGGTAAAATTCACCTGGCGACATTAGTGCAGTGGCGACTATAGTGTTATTGACGGTACAGGTAACACCAATAGTCCTATACGTATAAAAGGCAATAGCATCCATACAATTATCGGCCAGTCAGTCTAATGCCTGTCATGTGCAGATTATTGGAAACTATTTCAAGAGACAAGTGGTTATACATTTACAGGAATATTAAATAATCACTGATTCAAATCATGGACTCTGATATATACGCTCATGCATATTAAATCTAGTCTTTTTTCAGTCATATTTAAATGCACGGGCAACATGGGCTTATCAATTTTATTATTTCCATTCCGAATATCAGAGAGCATTTGAGAACACCGTCTTATTTATCAACAACGTCTTATTTATAGGCACTGGCAACTAAGTGGGATTTTTGTTACTTTTTTTTTTGTTTTACACACACACACACACACACACACACACACACACACACACACACACACACACACACACACACACACACACACACACACACACACACACACACACATAGCCTCTTTAGAATCAATTGGTATGTTGCAGTTTGATTTCTCCTCTGTATTCCTCCTCCTCCTCCTCCTCCTCCTCCTCCTCCTCCTCCTCCTCCTAATTTATATTACAGTCCCCCGGATCGATCAGTGTTAGTGATAGTTGTAGTTAGCATACTTCATATCCTATCATTCTTCACTACGAAACTTCCATGTTCTTATCTTCTTTAGGGACATGGTATCCCTTTCCAACTGTCCTATTACTTGTAGTTGATAGTTAGTAGTATGTAGTTCAGCAGACATCCTCATTATAGACCAATAGGTCTCCTGGTGTCTGTTATTCCTATGTATTCCTATGTACTCCTCCTCCTCCTCCTCCTCCTCCTCCTCCTCCTCCTCCTCCTCCTCATAGTATCCTAGATTTAGTTTTCACTACCGACATTGATCTGATTGATTACTGCGATATAGGTGAACATTTGGCAAACAGTGATCACAGGCTAATCAGATGCGGCATAAATTGCAATGTAGACATCACAGAAAATCGGTTACTAGTCCCAAATTATAATAAAGCAGATTTCACGAAGATCAGCAGGGTACTAAGCGAAGTTGAATGGATTGACCTACTAAATGGTAAAAACGCCGAAAACGTGTAATGTATTCACAAATAAACTCCAATCGGTGGTGGAAAAACATGTTCCCATGGTAAGAAAACGTTTGAATAACATAAACAGACCCAGTTGGATGAATAATGAGATCCAACAAATCATTGGCAGAAAGCGCCGAGCGTATAAAGTTTACAAACGATCAAATGCAGACTGCGATTCTAGAGAATACAATGACGTAAAACGTCGTTGCAAAGGACTAATTAAGTCTAAAATGCGCGAGTATGAAGAAAAAATTGCAAAGGAATCCAAATAAAACCCAAAAAGGTTCTTTCAATACGTTCGAAGAAAGAAAAACGTCAAAACAAGTATTGGGCCACTGAAAGATAAAAATTTCATCTTGGTAAATGATAATAAGCGTATGGCGTTCCTACTCAATGAATACTTTAATGCGGTATTTATTAAAGAAGACGAAGCTCCATTACAAGAACCAGTAAATATGTATGCTGGACTCGAAAGGGATAGACTGGTAATAGGAGAGATAACAGTAGACGAAATATCAAAGTATTTGCAGAAACTTGACCCAGCAAAATCCGTGGGGGTGGACGAAATCTCGCCGCGACTACTTCGCGAATGTCACAGTCAACTTTCGCTCCCATTAAAGATTATTCTCAATAAATCGCTAATGGACAAAAATGTTCCTAGTATGTGGAAATTAGCTAATGTTACACCGATATTCAAGAAAGGGAGTAAGAGCCTCGCAAGTAATTATAATTATCGCCCAATTAGTCTAACGTCCGTGATTGTTAAAGTATTTGAGAAAATATTGCGGGATAAAATAGTGTCTTTCCTCGATGAAAATAACTCAATACTAAACTCCCAGCATGGATTTCGAAATTAGAGATCCTGCTTAACAAACCTACTAGATTTTTTTAATGTCAATTATTCAAACTGGGACGCTAAAACTCCCTCGGATGTAATATACCTTGATTTTCAGAAAGCCTTCGATACAGTTCCCCATAAGCGACTTTTGACCAAGCTAAGGGCACATGGCTTAGGAGAGCAATTATGTTCATGGATTGGCGATTGGCTTTCAAATCGCAAACAACGGGTAGTAATAAATGGCGAGGCATCTGATTGGTTAGATGTTACTAGTGGGGTGCTTCAGGGCATCAATGATCTGGACTGCGGACTTGTATCTAAAATATCGAAATTTGCAGATGACACCAAATTAGTCGGTAAAGCATATACTAGAGAAAACTGCGAACTCATACAACGTGATCTCGACAAACTATCAGATTGGAGTATTAAAGGCTATTAAAATTCAATTCCGATAAATGTAAAGTAATGCATATAGGCAACGATAACCTCAAATATAACCATCAAATGCAAAATAAATCGCTAATTGAAGTACAGCAGGAAAAGGATTTAAGTGTCATCATCAGTAACGATCTTAAAACCAGTCCGCATTGCCTAGCTGCCAGTAAAAAGGCGAATATGATGTTGGGCTTCATTAAACGCAACTTTGAACATAAAACTCCGAAAGTAATGACACAATTATACACGTCCTTGGTTAGGCCGCACTTAGAATATGCCGTTCAATTCTGGTCGCCCTGTTTCGTAAAAGATTAAGCCAAATTGGAATCAGTGCAAAGAAGAGCAACCAAACAAATTCCATCCTGCGAAATTCATCTTATGAAGAGAGACTGCGGAAACTTAATATGTTTTCCTTAAAGGATCGTAGAATCTGTGGGGACTTGATAGAAACCTTTAAGATCCTAAAAGGATTTGATGTCATTAAATAGGAGAACCTATTCGAGCTTTGTCCTCAAGTGATAACAAGAAATAATGGTTTAAAACTAAACGGTCAACGTTGCATCACAGATCTCCGTAAAAATTATTTTAATGTTAGAGTCGTTGAACGATGGAACAAGTTACCAGCAAATGTTGTCGAAGCCAGCACAATAAGTACATTTAAAAACAGACTTGACGCGCACTGTAAAGTAAATGGGTATTGATAGTGCCCTGCGAATTCATATTTAGTCCCCCGGATCGATTAGTTGTAGTGGTAGTGGTAGTTGTAGTTAGTATTTTTCATACCCTATCATTCTGCACTATGAAACGTCCATGTTCCTATCTTCTTTAGGGACATGGTATCCTTTTCCAACTGTTTTCTTACAAGTAGTTGATAGTTAGTAGTATGTAGTTCAGCAGATACCCTCGCTATGGACCAATAGGTCTCCTGGTGTCTGTATTCTATGTAATCCTATGTAATCCTCCTCCTCCTCTTCTTCTTTGATCTCTTTTCTCTTCTCCTTTCCTACGCCTCCTCTTCTTAATCCAATAACACATGCAGTTAGATGAAGTATCCAGTTTTTATGTTGGATTTGATTGGTGAAGCTCCAGTGTAGTCTGTGTGCAATTTTTTGGTGGAATCTAATCCAACTTTTTCTCTATCTGTGTCGTCCCAGATTTGCATATTTTTCGTATCTTTCTTTTCATTTGCAGTTTTTTTCATATTCTTGATTGAGTTTCGGAGGTTTTTCTTTACGTTTTACTTTCTGCGTTTCTATTCGTTTCTGTTAATTTTTTGGGATTGTAATTTTGGTTTAGTTCCCCCCCCCCTCCTCTCTCCTCTCTCTCTCTCTCTCTCTCTCTCTCTCTCTCTCTCTTCCTCTCTCTCTCTCTCTCTTCCTCTCTCTCTTCTCTCCTCCCTCCTTTTTCTCTCCTCTCTCTCTCCTCTCTCTCTCTCTCTCTCCTCTCTCTCTCTCTCTCTCTCTCTCTCTCTCTCTCTCCCCCTCCTCTCTCTCTCTCTCCCTTCTCTCTCTCTCCTCTCCTCTCTCTCTCTCTCTCTCTCTCTCTCTCTCTCTCTCTCTCTCTCTCTCTCTCTCTCTCCTCTCTCCTCTCTCTTCTCTTCTCCTCTCTCTTCTCTCTCTCTATCTCTCTCTCTCTCTCTCTCTCTCCTCTCTCTCCTCTCTCTCTCTTCTCTCTCTCCTCTCCTCACACACACACACACATACACACACACATACACACACACACACAAACGAACACACATTATATCACGTTAATTTCTCCAAGCTTTTCTTATCCCTCATTATCCTCCTCCTGCTCCTCCTCCTATTCCTTCTCTTTTACCTCCTATCACTACCTTTACCATCTCTTCTTTTTACTATTTCTTATCTATTTCAAAACTTTATCCAAATCGCTTCACTATAAGACAATAGATATATAATTATACTTATTTCATCATAAAAAAGTATCTCCTTATATATTCGTCCCTCAGAATATGAACGCGACTAATATATGGGTGTATTACTTTTTACTTATTAAAATATACTTTTTTTCTTTTTTTCTTCTCTATAATCAAATCCCTTCAATATTCATTTCCACCCATTTTCATTTCCTTTCTTAAAACTCCCACGTGTTTATTTTTTTAACACTGTTATTCATCGCTTCGCCATTTGAGGTTTTTATTCCATAAGTTCGCGGCAGAGTATTGGAGTATACTTTTTATCGTGTTGTTATTATGTTCTATCAAAGGTTATAACTATCGTGTTATATTGTGTCTTGGTGGTGATGGTGGAGGTTGTGGTTGTGGTAGTGGTGTTGGATATGGTGGTGATGATGATGCGCTGTGGACATGGTGGTGGTGATGATGTGGTGGTGGTAGTGGTGTTGGTAGTGGTGTTGGTAGTGGTGTTGGATATGGTGGTGGTGATGATGCGTTGTGGAGATGGTTGTAGTGATGATGTGGTGGTGGTGGTGATGATGGTGGTGTTGGATATGGGGGTGGTGATGTACGTTGGGAATGTTGTGGTGAGATGATGACGTGGTGGTTGGGGTTGATCGTGGTGGTGGTAAAAGGTTTTCGGTGGTGTTTGGGGTGGTAATGGGCCTGGTGGTGATGGTGTGGTTTTATGGTTGGGTTTGTAGTTTTGGGGGGTTTTGTTTTTTGTGTGGGGGACTTTGGGGATATGGGGGGGGTTTGTGTGGTGGTGATTTTTGTGAGGGGGTGGTAGTTATCGTGTGGTGATTGTGAGATTGTGGTGGTAGTGATGGGGGTGATGGCAGTTGCGTGGGGGTGGTGTTGATGATTGGGGTGATGATGTGAGGTGAGTAGGGGGGGGTGTTGAGGAAATTTTTTGATAAGTGATGGAAGCCCTTATTTTCCCTTCCCTCGCAGCCACCTCATCATTCTTCCAAAAGAATTAGAAGGAGGAGGAGGAGGGGGAGGGGGCTGACCCATCATTGACTTACCCCATTCGTGAGGAGGGGAGGGGGGGGAGGTGATGGTAGGAAAGGAATGATGGGGGAAGACTGGAAAATATTGCAGGTGATCCAGAAAATTACTCTAAGGAAAATATACAAAAATTTTAAGGGGGTGTGTACAGAAGGGTTAGCGTCTACGAGGGGGCTTTCCGGGTGACCGAGTTCGATCTCCGTGAACCAGGTTTCCGAGCCCCCAAATCCCTTTTTTTGTTTCTGCACGAAAGGTGGCCTACAACAACATCTGCCCCTCAACTCACCTTCGATTAAGTTTCATCGGGGGACCAAAGGGGGGGGCTTTTGCCCCAATCACGGCGTCACTATAAAAAAAACTGCTTGCGCCACCCCGGCGGGGGCCCAAACCCTCACAGCCCCAAGGGAACCTCCAGGGCCTACCATCCCCCCCCTGGGGCTCCGCCCAAACGCGCTAAGGCCCGATGTAAAAAAAAAAATTATATTATAATAAAAAAGTTTACCGGGGAAATCCGTGTGGGTAATGTGACGCAACGAACATTAATATTATGCAGATTTTAATGTATTTTTCAAATGATAAAAAATTTTCCCCGCGTATCGAAACTGCAGTTTTTGTTTTTGGAGATTTTTAATTAAAATACATTTTTTTTTACTAGATTGGTGAAAACAGTGGTGGGTTTCCTGCGTTAAATTTTAATCATAACTACCCCAATACTGCGTTGTGTTTTTTCAAAAATATACTTTCGATATATCAATCTTAAGAAATTTGCCTTTTTTTCATCGATCTAACTAGTTTTTCCATCTTAATTAATAACAAATTTTCCCTTTTTTTCCAATTTTTTTTTTTTAAAATCAGTCAATTTTTTTTCTATTGTTTTTAAAAAATTAGTTTGCGAATAAAGAAATTATGTACGAAAAAATAGAAAAGATGAGAAAAAAAAAGACGATCGTTTTTACTGAACTTCAGAAAAAAAACACGCTCACGTATACAATTAAAAAAGACCAACTTTCTTTTACCCCTCCTTTTCCCTCTTTCTCCCCCTCCTCCTCCTCCTCCTCCACTCGCCTTCCCCCTCCCCCCCCTCTCCCTCCTCCCCCCCTCCTCCTCCTCCCCCTCCCCCTCCTCCTCCTCCTCCTCCCCCTCCTCCTCCTCCCCTCCTCCTCCCCTCCTCCTCCTCCTCCCCCTCCTCCTCCTCTAATTTTCAGTTTCAAATCTGAAAAAGTTATACTCCTTTTTTTAAACTCGTTTGTTCGCCCCACTAGAATACGGTTTGCAGTTCTGGTCCCCTTTATTAAAAAAAAGGACTGAAAACTAAAAAAATACCGCGAGAAACCCAAAGATCCCAATTTGCGAAATAAATCGAAACAAAAATGGCTCAAAAAACTTAACATTCCCCTAACAAACGAAGGGATAAGAGGGACCTATCGAAGATTTAAAAATTTTAAACGGATTTACGAACGTAGTCCCGAAATCTTTTTCACCTAGCCCGGTCAAGCTCAACTAGAAAAACGGATTAAAATTTAACAGAAAAGGTTTGTAAAGAACAAGCAAAGTACTTTTTTCCAACCGTGTTGTAAACGATGGAATGGGGTGCCGCAGCGTAGTAAACTCAAAACAAAAGAATCATTTAAAAATCGCCTCGAAAAATTTCATACAAATCCCCCGGGTTGTCACGTTTATCTCGGAATAATAAATTTATCTCGCGGGGGCCCCTGAAACTTACTCCTTTTCGTAAAATATTTCGAGTCGCGTCTACACAACCCCCCCCCACGTCTCAGACACCCCCTAAAAGGTATACTACAACTTTTACCCGTGACGGGCTGGTTCAGTAAAAGGGGCCCCGTCGTTGTGACCACCATCGGGGTTTATTCCAGGGGGCACTGCTGCAGGGGGCATTGAAGGGGGACGGCGTCCTACTTGGAAATGCACTACCGCATGGGTTAAAGGGCTGGGGGCCCGATTGACTGCTGCCTCCCAAAAAAGCGCCCGGCAAAACTGCCCCACCACCCCTGCTTCCACACTGAGCCTACCCCACTACATTAACCTCTAACCACACAGATAGCCCGAGTTAACGGGTTTCCACTACTTTCTCTCCCGTGACGGGGGTTGGTTCGTTAGGGTCCTGACAGTTAGTGACCACCATCGGGATTTAAGGTCCCGGGGTCACTGCTGAGGAGGCATTGAATGTACGGCGTCCCACATGGGAAAATACACAATCCGCAGGGGATTTAACGGAGCTGGGGCCTGATTGACTGTTGGGGTCCCAAAAAAGCGCCGGCAAGGCTGCCGCACCACCCTTGAACCCCCATGGTTCACACCATACAAAACCCATAACATGACCTATCTATAAGCACTAAACCTCCCCCCACAAACTAGTAGTAGTTAGCCATAGATTACGCTTTCAATTTTCCTCAAAAATTCCCATGCATTTTTTCATTTGCATGGTATCACTTCTTTTCCCCCCAGCTTCGGCTGGAGGGGTGGGGGTGAGGGAGCCTTCTACTTCCTTCCTTTTTCTCTTTTTATCTAGTTTTGGTAGTATAGTTAAAAAAAAACATCTTGTAAGGACCTATCGGTCTGTTGCTGTTTGTGTTTCCTTTGTATTCCCTTTTTTTTTCCTCCCGTCTCTCACTAACGTTGAGGCCCCTTTTCTCGCTCCCCGTGTGACCCCTGCGCCCGCATCTCAGCAACCCCAAAACCCTTTCGAGCCCCTGCTCCAAAAATTTTATCACCCTCCTACGATTTGTCACGCTAAGTTGTTTTTAAAAAGTTTCTAGCCCCATAAAGATTTTATTTACAAACTTACATACACGCCCCCAAATGATACACAGGGGAGAAACTAAAGGGGTTCCCTTTTGCTTACAATTAAACTATTAAATAAACGCCCCGACCAATTTTATCTTCCCGATTTTAATGCAATCAAAGATAGCCATTAAAGAGTATATCAAAAATACTGTCACTTTTTGGACCATCGCCGTTTTTTTAAAAAAACCGCAATCAAAAACTGCAAAATTCCCCCAGTTTTTTAAAACGCTCTCAGGGGTTTTCAACGCTCAGGCTCAGGCTCGGTGACGTTGCATTAGGGAGGCTATCTTCCCCGCTGACAGAGAGACACTAAACAAGATAAATACAGGGGGTAACACAGTTTTTGCAAAAGTTGATACAGGAGATAGACCGAAATTCTAAAAAAAATGCTTATCCCCTTGCTTTCGAAACTTCCTTTACGTGCATGGAGTGAGAAAGAATTACCGCGGCCCTCGTCTCACGGCTAGCGGGGGGAGGGGGTTGTATAGATTGCACCGCGGTATGTCCCCCGGGAAAAAATTTAATTATTTAATCATAATTTCTACTATTATGGACAATTTTACAGTTTTTTCCTTATAAAAA
>JACEEZ010004514.1:95000-107700 GCA_016584305.1 Chionoecetes opilio | reverse complement strand
CCCCCCAATGATGATTGATGATAGGTTGGAGTGGAGCCCTTTGAAAGAGAAGATAGTTGGAGGGATTAATGGATACTAAGGGGGTTTCAAAACAAAATAAGCAGCTTACCACCAGACAACGAGAAACGTTCCCTTGCAATACGTGGGGAAGGTATGGAGTTTAGGATCACCTTGTAATCCCACTTTGTCCATTTGTCTTCAACAGATAGTTTGAGTAAGCGGCTTTGTGTGGCGAAGGTAGTCGATCGTTTGGACACTTGGAACCAATGCTATAGCCGGGCTGGCCTGCTGCTGAGAGACGGTGTGCGTGCAACTATAGGGCTTTCAAGTGGCTTCTATTTCATTGAACAACTCGGCAGGGATGTACACGCATTTTCATGAAAAAAAATATCTCTTATTTGTTATTTATTTTATTTTAATACTAGCTGCAAAGCCGCCCTCCGGGCGGACTTTTTGGCTAGCTCCTGCGGAGGGCTATTGGTGGGCCTTCGGCCCACCACCTGTGTTTGGTGGGCCTTCGGCCCACCAAACACGGACTCTCCAGATAGCCCCTTCTAACTTTCCTGAAATCAGTGATGTAGAAATGTGTGTATTCCCCCCACCCATTCACTCACCCATTACCCATCACCCCCTACCCATTCACTCACCCATTACCCATCACCACCACACCCCCCATTCACACCCCCCTTTTTTACCCATCACCCCCCCACCTATTTCCTTCACCCATCACCCAAATCACCCCCAACCCTTTCACCCCCACCCATTCACTCACCCATCACCCACACCATTACCCATCACCCCACCCATTCACTCACCCATTACCCATCACCCTACATTAAGGTTTCCTCAATTCTCGCAACCCACTTTTTTTCACAATTCTCGCTAATAGGCTGCTAAAAAAAAGAAAAAAAAAGTGATCGGATCATCTCATAAGTGGGCTTAAAACCTTCCCCTGGTCGACCTGGTTCCAAAAATGTACCATATGAGGTGATTGCGCCAAGGGGGGCGGAACCTATACCACACACACACACACACACACACACACACACACACACACACACACACACAGACAGACAGACAGACAGACACACTTTCGCTTATATTATTATAAGATACAAATGCAATGAGCCAAAGGTGCACTGTCATATGCTACTTATCTTAAGGGCAAGTACTAATACAATCTCTCTCTCTCTCTCTCTCTCTCTCTCTCTCTCTCTCTCTCTCTCTCTCTCTCTCTCTCTCTCTCTCTCTCTCCTCTCCCCTCTCTCTTCTCTCTCTCCTCTCTCTCTCTCTCTCTCTCTCTCTCTCTCTCTCTCTCTCTCTCTTTTGTTATTTTTTTATTTTGTTTAAACACCTGACATGGTATACATGGGGCTACAAATAGCAAAGAGGTTGTTGAAGGCACTGGGTGGCAGAAGCTAAAGATGTCCCCTGTCCCGGGGACATCTATCTGAAAGCTATGCCTTATAGGATAAACTAAATATATAATGTTACAGACTGAGGGTCACTGTCCGTCACAGGCACTTTTCAGGCGCACTATTTACACGTACACTGTGTCACTGTGTCAATGTGTGTCACTATGTGTGTGTGTCACTATGTATCACTATTGACACGACACTGTGTTAAGCCTTGCGGGCACTAAGGCGGATGTAAGCGGCACCATGTGTGGGCCACCACCTTCACTTGCTGGGTGTTCATGGCCACGACATCCACCTCAACCGTGAAGGTGTTCCACAGTGTCGCCGTGGCCCAAGTAAAAGGCTCGCTGGCCCTTCACGGTGTGGGTCCTCGGGACCTCGAGGAGGAGATCACCTGACGCTACCGTCCTCGTAGCGCGCTCTGACCTTCTCCACGGGACCCGAAGTCCTGCAAGGTGGGAAGAGTGTTGCACCTGGGCCTTGTGCAACACTGTGAGGGCACCGACTCTCCTCCGGTGCCCCAGGCTGTCAAGCTGGGAGCGGGGATCATCCCGCCACTGCTCCTGCTGTAGTCGTTGTTGTTGTTGTTGTTGCTGGTGTTGGAGCTGCAGCTGATGTTGTTGTTGCTGTCGTCGCTGCTGCTGCTGCCACTGTTGCCGCGGGTGACGTTCCCTGTGATATTGGTCGTAGGTTGGGTGTATGAGGCGCTCAGCACGCCTCTGCACTTTGTCCAGCAGTGACAGGTGGCACTGGGCACTACTCATCCAGGTGAGAGGACTGTACTCCATGACGGGCCTCACTTGGGCCTTATACAGCCGCATGAGGCCGTCAGCGTCGAGCAGGTGCCTTACTCGGCGCAGGAGGTCACCTCAGGGAGACTCGACGTGCCACTGTCTCCAGGTGGCGGTCAAAGCGGAGCCTGGAGTCAACCTCCACCCCCAGGATGTTGATGGAGTCCTTGATGGCAAGGGTATCGTCCCAAACTTCAGCTTCCCCTCGAGTAGCCTGGGTCCTCCCTCGAACGTGATAAAACCCATGGCCTGGGTCTTCTCGGCAGCAAACTTGACTTGCCACCGTCTTCCCCAGGCCGTGATGTCACCAAGTTGACGGTTGGTGGCATCTATCACGTTCGCAGTCTCCTCTCTGGTGTAGGAGTGGGACACGGTGCAGTCGTCAGCATAGGCAGACGCCACAGGGAGGCTTTGGAGGAGGTCATTGAAGTAAATGTTCCACAGGATGGGGCCCAGGACCAATCCCTGTGGAACGGAAGCCTCCACCGGGTACGTGGCTGACGTGCTCCCATTCACCACCACCCTCAGACTCCGGCTGTGCAGGTAGCTCGAGAACAACGCCAGCAGGTGTCCCGTGATGCCGAGCTGTTCAAGCTTTGCCAGGAGGCCCTTGTGCCACACGCAGTCAAAGGCCCCGGCGATGTCCAGGGCAATCACCAGCGATGGGCGGCCAGAGTCCAGGGAGTCCTGCCATGATTTGGAGAGCAGGAGAAGCAGGTCCGAGGCGGAGCGTCCCTTCCTAAACCCGTTCTGTCTAGGGACATCAGGTGGTGCTCCTCTAGGTGGCGGGTCAGTTGCTCTGCAATAATCCTTTCTAAGATCTTGCTGACAACTGACAGGAGCGAGATTGGACGATAGTTGGCTGGATCAGTCCTCTCCTTTTTCTTGTGGACGGGCGTGACACGAGCCTCCTTCCACAGTCTTGGCCAGGCGCCCGTTTGGAGGCACTGCTGAAAGATGTGCGTGAGGGGCCTCATCAGCTCATCTGCACAGTGCTTGAGCAGGAAGGGACTCACACCATCAGGCATCACCCTCTCTCTCTCTCTCTCTTCTCTCTCTCTCCTCTCTCTCTCTCTCTCTCTCTCTCTCTCTCTCTCTCTCATCTCTCTCCTCTCTTCTCTCTCTCTCTCTCTCTCTCTCTCTCTCTCTCTCTCTCTCTCTCTTCTTTCTCTTCTCTCTCTCTCTCTCTCTCTCTCTCTCTCTCTCCTCTCTCTCTCTCTCTCTCTCTTCTCTCTTCTCTTTCTCTCTCTCTCCTCTTTTCTCCTCTCTCTTTTCTCTCTCTCCTCTCTCTCTCTCCTCTCTCTCCTCTCTTCTCTCTTCTCTTCTCTCTCCTCTCTCCTCTCCTCCTCTCTCTCTCTCTCTCTCCTCTTTTCTCTCTCTCTCTCTCTCTCCTCTCTCTCTCTCTCCTCTTCACATTCATAGTCAGTCTTGATCCCTTTTTCCACACCTGCACCGATCCTCGCCTGGGGCACACACACACACACACAAAACACACACACACACACACACACTTACACACATACACACACACACACACACACACACATACACACATACACACGCACACACACACAAGGGGGAGCTCCTTAGTGTAAGATTAGCACGCTCGGCTCACAACCGAGAAGTCCCGGGTTCGATCCCCGGGCGGAGCGAAGACAGACGGGCGGTCTTCATTAAGCCCGAGCCCCTGTCCACCCAGCAGTGAATGGGTACCGGATGTTAGCCGGGAGTTTGTGACCCGCCTCTTGGGGTGATGGTTTCGGCCAACACTAAGAACTAAGGATGAATGATAAAAATGTTGATATGGAGACGGGGCCATACGAGCGTCGCTCTGGCCCTGTAAAATACAACTAGATGAATACAACTAGATGAATACACACACACACACAAACACACACACACACATCACAAACATAAACACACACACACACACACACACACACACACAACACACACACACCACACACACACACACAGTAAGGGTATTCTGTAGTGCTATAGGGGTTAGCACGCTCGGCTCACAACCGAGAATTCCCGGGTTCAATTCCCGGGTGGAGCGAAGACAGACGGGCGGTCTTCGTAAGACCCGAGCCCTTGTCCACCCAGCAGTGAATGGGTACCTGGTGTTAGCCGGGGGTTTGTGACCCGCCTGCCGGGGTGGTGGCTTCGGCCAAAACTAAGCACTAATGATGAATGATAAAATGTAGCTATGGAGACGGGGCCATACGAGCATAGCTCAGGCCCTGTAAAATACAACTAGATGACTACACACGCACGCACGCACGCACACTTCTTTTCATGTCACATAAATTAATTATTCAAGCTGGGAAATCAAGCCCGTTGATGGCCACGTTACGACGCGCAGCTCAGGTGACTACACTGGCAATGACTGTTCGGCGGCCGTAGAGCACCTACAGCGGGGAATTAATGCTCTGGGGCTGCTCTTATAGCTTCTCCGGGGAGGGAACATAAGACAGGGACGCGGGTGTATATCAGCGGATATATGCTTGTATGTTCAGGACACAAGACCAAGTTTAAAAGTTGTGTGCAAGACTTTGTATTGTTCAGTATTCTACGTGGCATTATTAAAGTTTTAGTAACGGATTCCTGGTTGGCCTCGCCTGCTAGCCTTCTGTTGCTGGTAAGACGTGACAGGAATTCAGTGTCTTTCTTATTATTGTTTTGTTCAGCTTTTCGGTCTAACGTTCTTGTCTTAATCAAATGCTTTCTCTTGGATCTTCAGCTTAATGTTCCCACCCTGTTTCAATTTTTTTTTTTTTTATACGTGCGCTTCTATCTGCTTATTCTGACGTCACAAACCATCCCTTCTATATACTTCCGCCACCACTACCACTAACCTCCATCTTCACCACTACCACTAACCTCCATCTTTACCACCACCACACTAACCTCCACTAACACACCACCTCCACCACCACCAACCACCACCACCAACCAACAACCAACACCACCAACCACCACCAACCAACACCACCAACCACCACCAACCACCACCACCTAGCGAGGGTTCCATCATAGAAAAAAAGAAAAAAAAATTCCCTTCCTTCCAGATTATAAAGAAGTTTCCATCGATTTCAGCAAAATTCCTTAAAGTGTCCAGCAAACAACGCCAAAAAAAATGTATATTCTTTTGAGTGTTAGGTTTACGGAGAGGCGCGAGGCGTGAACAAGGAGGCTGTATAGGAGGATATATAGGAGTGCGTTGTATAGGCAAGGAGGTGCCTATACAACCTCCTTGGGCGTGAAGGGCGGGACGCGGCGATGAGTGACGGGCGGAAACAGGAGGGGGGGGAGGGGGGGGTGTTACGGTGAAACAGGAGGCGGGGAGGGTGGGTGTGTTACGGTGAAACAGGAGGCGGGGGAGGGTGGGTGTGTTACGGTGAAACAGGAGGCGGAGGAGGGTGGATGTGTTACGGTGAAACAGGAGGCGGGGGAGGGTGGGTGTGTTACGGTGAAACAGGAGGCGGGGGAGGGTGGGTGTGTTACGGTGAAACAGGAGGCGGGGGAGGGTGGGTGTGTTACGGTGAAACAGGAGGCGGAGGAGGGTGGATGTGTTACGGTGAAACAGGAGGCGGGGGAGGGTGGGTGTGTTACGGTGAAACAGGAGGCGGGGGAGGGTGGGTGTGTACGGTGAAACAGGAGGCGGGGGGAGGGTGGGTGTGCTACGGTGAAACAGGAGGCGGGGGACGGTGGGTGTGCTACGGTGAAACAGGAGGCGGGGGAGGGTGAGTGTGTTATGGTGAAACAGGAGGCGGGGGAGGGTGGGTGTGTTACGGTGAAACAGGAGGCGGGGGAGGATGGGTGTGCTACGGTGAAACAGGAGGCGGGGGACGGTGGGTGTGCTACGGTGAAACAGGAGGCGGGGGAGGGTGAGTGTGTTATGGTGAAACAGGAGGCGGGGGAGGGTGGGTGTGTTACGGTGAAACAGGAGGCGGGGAGGTGGGTGTGCTACGGTGAAACAGGAGACGGGGGAGGGTGGGTGTGTTACGGTGAAACAGGAGGCGGGAGAGGGTGGGTGTTACGGTGAAACAGGAGGCGGGGGGAGGGTGGGTGTGTTACGGTGAAACCGGAGGCGGGGGAGGGGTGGATGTGTTACGGTGAAACAGGGGGCGGGGGAGGGTGGGTGTGCTACGGTGAAACAGGAGGCGGGGAGGGTGGGTGTGTTACGGTGAAACAGGAGGCGGGGGAGGGTGGTGTGCTACGGTGAAACAGGAGGCGGGGGAGAGTGGGTGTGCTACGGTGAAACAGGAGGCGGGAGAGGGTGGGTGTGTTACGGTGAAGCAGGAGGCGGGGGGGTGGGGTGTGTTACGGTGAAACAGGAGGTGGGGGAGGGTGGGTGTGCTACGGTGAAACAGGAGGCGGGGGAGGGTGGGTGTGTTACGGTGAAACAGGAGGCGGGTGAGGGTGGGTGTGCTACGGTGAAACAGGAGGCGGGGGAGGGTGGGTGTGTTACGGTGAAACAGGAGGCGGGGGAGGGTGGGTGTGTTACGGTGAAACAGGAGGCGGGGGAGGGTGGGTGTGCTACGGTGAAACAGGAGGCGGGGGAGGGTGGGTGTGCTACGGTGAAACAGGAGGCGGGGGAGAGTGGGTGTGTTACGGTGAAACAGGAGGCGGGGGAGGGTGGGTGTGTTACGGTGAAACAGGAGGCGGGAAAGGGTGGGTGTGCTACGGCGAAACAGGAGGCGGGGGAGGGTGGGTGTGTTACGGTGAAACAGGAGGCTGGAGAGGGTGAGTGTGTTACGGTGAAACAGGAGGCGGGGGAGGGTGGGTATGCTACGGTGAAACAGGAGGCGGGGGAGAGTGGGTGTGCTACGGTGAAACAGGAGGCGGGGGAGGGTAGGTGTGTTACGGTGAAACAGGAGGCGGGGGAGGGTGGGTGTGTTACGGTGAAACAAGAGGCGGGGGAGGGTGGGTGTGCTACGGTGAAACAGGAGGCGGGGGAGGGTGGGTGTGTTACGGTGAAACAGGAGGCGGGGGAGGGTGGGTGTTTTACGGTGAAACAAGAGGCGGGGGAGGGTGGGTGTGCTACGGTGAAACAGGAGGCGGGGAGGGTGGGTGTGTTACGGTGAAACAGGAGGCGGGTGAGGGTGGGTGTGTTACTGTGAAACAGGAGGCGGGGGAGAGTGGGGTGTGTTACGGTGAAACAGGAGGCGGGGGAGGGTGGGTGTGCTACGGTGAAACAGGAGGCGGGTGAGGGTGGGTGTCTTTACGGTGAAACAGGAGGCGGGGGAGAGTGGGTGTGTTACGGTGAAACAGGAGGCGGGGGAGGGTGGGTTGTTACGGTGAAACAGGAGGCGGGGGGAGGGTGGGTGTGTTACGGTGAAACAGGAGGCGGGGAGGGTGGGTGTGCTACGATGAAACAGGAGGCGGGGGAGGGTGGGTGTGTTACGGTGAAACAGGAGGCGGGGGAGGGTGGGTGTGTTACGGTGAAACAAGAGGCGGGGGAGGGTGGGTGTGCTACGGTGAAACAGGAGGCGGGGGAGGGTGGGTGTGTTACGGTGAAACAGGAGGCGGGTGAGGGAGGGTGTGCTACGATGAAATAGGAGGCGGGGGAGGGTGGGTGTACTACGATGAAACAGGAGGCGGGGGAGGGTGGGTGTGCTACGATGAAACAGGAGGCGGGGGAGGGTGGGTGTGTTACGGTAGAACCAAAGTTACTTTGTTAAAATGTATTAAAACTGTATAAAATATAATAATATATATAATTAATTAAAAATAATTAAATATAAATAATGAAAACAAAGTTATTAATAAATAGAAACATCGACAAATAACACTCTTCAGGGAAACCATTATGTATGTTGTTGTTGATTTCGTTATGGAACGATATGAAAATATTTTCCCCAAAATCACACAACTATTATGATATGCGTGTCAGCTGATATGTTATTAAAAGAGCTCATGAACATTTTTGTGCTGCTGTACACAAACACTTCCATAACTTAATACGAAGATGGCATGTCTGTGTCTTTGTGCACTGCCAAGCAAGGAGGGAGGGTACAGGTGTCAACATAAATCTGTATGCGTCAATATTTATGATGGGAAAAAATAAATATCTCCGACGTATATTTCACAGCTCTCATAAACCTAACAGTGAAACTGCTTTCCGCTTATTGCAGATTACTAAAACGTCGTCTATAAACAAGATCGAAACATTATGATTGACTGTAAATTATAGGAATATTGTTTTGGATAAAGCTGTGGTTGCCTAAAAATTGGAAGAGTTAATTGATATAAAATGTTATATCTTAAAGAAGGTAAATGGGAATCTAGCAAGGGATAGAACACTCTAGTCTTAATGTTCAGTAGCAATGACAGCGTGGCTACCAGTGTCGTGTCGGAGGGAGGGCGGGTAGCAGCTGCCACGGCGAGATCAGGTTTAACTTTAAATGGGAAGTGAGCAATTACGATAATCAGGCGCGAATATTCCAGTGTAGGAGAAAAGATTACGAGGAGCAAAGAGACACTTAGAGGGTATTAACTGGGGACCAAGAGGGCAAGAAGGGTCTCGGGGAAATCCCAGGAGTGAGTTTAGGAGTGTTTCCTGTGCTGGTGTGGCGCGTGAAGACAAGTTACACTCCTCGTCTACAACACTTTGGTCAGCTGGTGTGCAGATAAGAACATAAGAAAATAAGGAACCTACAAGAGGCCGAGAGACGTGTGATATGTTCCTGCTACTTAACACTAGCTACATCCACCTTACATCCACATCCATGAAATGGTCTAGCCTCCTTTAAAACTCCCTATTGACTCCGCACTAACTACCTGATGACTGAGTCCATTCCAATCATCTACTACCCTATTTGTGAACCAGTTTTTCCGTATTTCTTTTTTTTAATTACGCTCTTATAAATCGTCATGGTATTCTTACCTGGATGATGGATAAACCAGAACATTTATTTTACAATATTTAAAAAGGAGAAAAGTACATCTTAGGTATCGGTACACTGAATTTGCCAGGAGAGTGAGGAAATCATCAGATAAAGAAAATAACGAAACCAGGGTAGGAGTAGAGGTTAAAATGCAATACGTAGAGGTTTCATTTATACGGAATATAAGCTGGAGACAGAGTGGTGAGGCCAAGATTAACAGACAATCATTAACAGTCTATTGATCTAGGGTAAGGCATCGTGGGCGTGGCGAGGGACGGGCGCCGCGCTGCAGGGCGTGGCGTGGGGGCTTTTGGCCGCGGGATACAATAAAGCTTCTCCAACGCTCAATATCTGTATCATCATTACCGTGATTGGCAGGGAAACATAAACCAAAAATATGACCCAGGAAAATATTTGTAATCTAGCTGGTGTTTTAAATACGTTAAAAAAAAATTTAAATGGTGGTTTGGACGTTGAAGGCAAAACAAAAATAAAGAGTTGCCAACGAAATTCAAAACGAAACGAAAAAACCAAATTGCCAGATACTCATTAAATTTCAAAATGCAACGTTTCTCTACGCTTATCAACCCTCCTAATGAGATATGATAGACTTCTCTTTTGTACTTGCCGTGACTTCTTACCTCAGTCATCAGTGCCTTCATAAATTATCAAAATGTATTTCTTAATGAGTAAATGTTTCCTCATGAGTACCGTTGTCTCCATTTCCCTCGAGTCAGATCACCTACGTCCCACAGCCATTGCATCAGTACCGAGCCTGACGTGTGACTCCCCTGTTCTTTGATCACAATTACGTACCCGGCGAGAGCAGCCTGCATTGCATTGCTTTAGGGAAGCATGATCGTCCGTCCTTTGCACTCCTCTGTCCTGTCCACTCTCCAAACCTCATCTGCTGTGACAGGGAAGCACAAACATTTCACTTATTCTCATTATCGTGTACTTCGACTACAGTATCAGTGAAAAGCTGTAAATGCGTACCCAGTAAATAATTCCTCTTCTCCATTTGCGGAAAGGACTTAATTTATTTATTGGAATTTCATGTTAAAGTTTTCATACTAATCTCTTTAACAAGCCGCTTTGCTTATTCTACGAGTATTGAGTGTGAGTTCAATGACCTAACTAAGCATCATGGTTGGTATATTTCTGTTCTTCCTTGAAAATATATGTCAGGATGTCCCTGAAACTCTAACATAATACTTGCAATGAGTTCAGCATGCTAAAATAAGTGGAAAACAACACCTCACATATCCATCTAGCTTATCTTGTGCCGAAGATATTACATTTCATGTTTTTCAGGATGACGGACAGTGGCCGTCCTGGATTTAGAGGTCAAAATGATCCCTAAACTGTACGATAACCATTCCAGTGGCTTTGTAATGTCAGAATTAGTAAAAAATGACACCTCATTTGTCTTTCTAACTCATCTGATGCCAGAGATATAACATTTTATGTTTTTCAAGATGTCGGCGGCGGCCTTTTTCAATATTGGGCTCTAGAAAGTTAGCCGTCATTTCCCAGAGGGGCATAGGAGCAAATTTTTCTTTAAAATGGTCCAGGTTATCAAATCCATCGAGAAAAAAAGGTAGAAAGGAAATGGCCACGGACTCCAAGAAAATGACTCTACAGCACTGATGCCCCGCGGGCCCGCACACCGGCGGGCGTGGCGGAACGCGAGGTTCACGCAGCTGCTGTTTGGCCGCCGCTTGCACACCTTAAGTATTTACACATACACTGGCGATAACAGTGGTGTCAATGCGAGGGATCTCTGACCAGACGTGGCTGGTCATTATATATGCGTCATGCATATTGCTCGGCCGTTCCCGTCACTAGTTCGCTCTTGTACCGCGTCTCGTCTGAGGCTCGACCTTCTACCTCCCTCCCGACGGTTGATAATCCTCTTCCCCCATTGTTCCTCCATCGAACTTTCTGCCGCCCCCACCATCTACCACTGCCTTGGCACACACGCCGCCAACGCATGACGCAGGGAAAATATGTATGATTTCCTTTGTATCCAAGGAGGCTTGAAAGAGAGCAACGGACGCGGAAAAATGAACATCAATAGAGATTGTCCCGACCTTCCCCAGTCTCCACACATCGACAAGTGTTTGCCAACGTCGTGTAACTCTCGCCGAAATAACCTGAGCCTCGGTACACAAGATGAAGGCTAGTATCGTGATGGAAGGTGTTGTACCCACTGTACTATATTATATATAATAATATTGTATTATGTTGGTGGGTATTATACCATTATACTCATTATAGATGTACAGTACACAGGGGAGGAGGGGGAGGGAGGAGAAAACAATGAAATGGATAAATGAGACGAAGCAGTATACGGGAGGTAGTGGATCAATCAATCAATCATTGGGGGCATACGCAGGGGGGCGCGTCGCCTCGCCCACCCTACGACGCCACTCCCGGGGGTCACCACGCGCGAGTTCCCATGCAGGCTCCTTTCCCATACCAAGCAGCTCTCGACAAGAAACATCAACTTGCCCCAGCCACGAGCCTTGTGGGCGCCCCCTTGGCCTCCTCCACGCCGGATTGTCTCTTACAGATACAACCCGATGGGAAGGATCGGGTTCAGGGTAGCGTGCCACATGCCCATATAACCGAAGTTGGCGCTGACGGACTATGCAGGTAATAGGCCTCGATTCAGTCTCACGGTGCAATCGCTGATTTGACACGTAATCATCCCAGCGATACCCCATGATTCTGCGAAGACACTTATTACCAAAGGCATTGATTCGTCTCTTCAAGTCACTATTTAGTGTCCATGTCTCACAACCATAAAGTAAGACAGGGATCACAAGCAGCTTGAAGATCCGGATCTTTGTCCTCCTGCACAGGTACCGACAACGCCAAATACTCCCGCTGAGCGATTCCATAACACCGTGGGCTATGCCAATCCGCCGTAAGGCTTCTTGACGTGACCCGCCGTCATTATGGACTGCGCTACCAAGGTATGTAAAACTTTCCAAGATCTCAATGTAATCGCCACACGCATGAACAGACTGTACTGCTTCATCTAGTAAGTCTCCAAACACCTGGACCTTGGTCTTGAGCCAGGAGACCTCAAGTCCCAAAGGCTTTGCCTCCTCGTGCAGCGCCTCGAGAGCCATCACCAGGATCTCCAGCGACTCAGCAAAGATTACTGCATCATCGGCAAAAACAAGATCAGTGATCTTGGTGTTGCCGACGGATGCTCCACAATCACTTTGATCTACAACCTTGTCCAATACCCAGTCCATACAAGCGTTGAAAAGTGATGGGGCAAGGACGCACCCTTGCCTCACTCCTGTATTCACAGGAAAGAAGCTGGATACACCTGCCCCACACTTCACAGCACTCTCAGTCCCAGAATACAGACCAGTTATCAAACCAATAGTCCTTGCAGGAATCCCTCGAAGTCGCAGAAGATCCCAGAGTGATTCACGATGCACTGAGTCAAACGCCTTCTTGAGATCAACATAGGCTGCAAGCATCCCCTGTCGAAACTCACGTCGGCGTTCCACCAGGACACGAAGCGCTAGGATACGGTCCGTTGTTGACTTACCAGGCGTGAACCCAGACTGCTGAG
>JACEEZ010004514.1:35000-90000 GCA_016584305.1 Chionoecetes opilio | reverse complement strand
TTTTATATATATTATCAGTATAAAACAAAACAATGATTATACCTTCCTAGGCTTTAATATATTGCTAATAAAAAAGTAGTTACATAATCTGACTCTGAGAAAAGAGTCGATCCCTTGTCCTCCCTCCCCTTTCCGTTAAGCCCTCACCACCACGCTCACACCTCCATAGTTATACATACGTAAGCTACTTGTATCATCGCTGCCCGACCCTTGTTAATGCATTGCATTTCCACATCACAATTCATAACTTTATTTAGGTTAGACTTATTTTTTCGATGCGTCTAAAGCAAGAATATAGTATATAAATTGCATGGCACTGATTACGATATCATTTAAGTATTCATAATGTTTTACCAAATATATTATACTTAGATTGTTATGATACGGATCAATACGACTGTGTGTGGGTATGTGTGTGTGTGGGTATGTGTGTGTGTGTGTGTGTGTGTGTGTGTGTGTGTGTGTGTGTGTGTGTGTGTGTGTGTGTGTGTGTGTGTGTGTGTGTGTGTGTGTGTGTGTGTGTGTGTGCGTGCGTGTGTGTGTGTGTGTGTGTGTTTGTGTGTGTGTGTGTAAGTGAGAGAAAAAAAAGACAAGGAATGTAAATGTGTCAGATTGTCAGAAATGCTTTGGTAAGGGTAGGGGGGTCGCAAGACTTTCAAAATTAGTTGGAGGGGTCGCAGCCTAAAAAGTTTAAGAACCTCTGATGTAACGCATAATATATTATATATATATATATATATATATATATATATATATATATATATATATATATATATATATATATATATATATATATATATATATATATATTATGATGTGACACATTATGTTATGTGGTGTAAAGCCTGAATTCAATTAAATATGAAGTCATTTAGTGAATATATTATTTTACCTAAGGTTGCACTTATCGGTCGTATTTATCTGAAAATACGATTAATCTGATGGCTCGGTGCAACAATGTGGGCTACACAAGTTCACATCCCTGCACCGGTCCCTTCGGCCTAACATCTCACGGCCTAAGCGTCTTACGGCCTAAACATCTTACGGCCTAAACGTCTCACGGCCTAAACGTCTCACGGCCGAAATGGTTCACGGCCGAAAAAAATACGGCCGAATCGACCCGAACTCTATGCAACGGCCTTCCCGCCGGAGGAAGAGGAGGCGGGCATGATGGGAAGAAGACGGCATTCTGCATGATTCTCTTAAGTGACAATGCCCACGAGTCTTGCTTTGTGCTCCAGGCTGCCTCTGTGCCTCGCGTGTCACGTAGCGCTGCTCAGGCCGCCACGAGTCCCCCTCCCCTCCTCCTCCCTCTCATGTTGACTTAAAGACCTTTCCGCCACCGCCACTGTAAAAGGTCTCGACTCACGCTCATCCTTTTAATTCCCGTCGGGTCTGTTTATTCTGTTTTTCTCATGACCTGAGCGGGGCGTCGCGGTGCCAGGCAACTCCAGGGCCACGAGCGTGACTTCACCCCCGCCCCCACGCCACCAGCCCGCGCCCTCCTCGCCAGGCCAGTGCGTACCTCAATTATCTTCAGTTAACAGTTTATAGAAGTGTAAGTTGCGCTGTTTTGTTCCCCTGACCTGCCTGGGTTGAGAGAATATTATTGCATCACCAAGAGGGCCATCACCCCCGCAGCTAATGGTGATGTGTCTCTGGGATTCACGGCAGAGGATCATTCGTATTATTAGACCAACAAGATTATTAGACCAACCAGACGGTAGCCATTCATATACCAGAAGGCTTTCTTGACGCCGACAACACCGCCACCTGGGTCATATCACCACCACCACCATCATCATCACTAAATCACAACCACATCACCACTACCACCACCGTCACCACACACTGATTGCAGGTCAAGGTACAGGTGAAGTGTTTCGGGGACCGGGGAGTGAGCGCTTGTCCATCTAGTCTGTTTATTCTCAGGTGTTTTTAAACCGAAACATATTGAATCTGATGGTTTAGTGACTTTAGTCGATTCGCTTCGTGTCATAGTGTATCATTATGATGGTGAAATGAATAGTTGCTTGTGAAACATTAATTAAGCCTTGCCTCAATATAATTTTCAATGTATACACTTCAATATTGCACCGTATGATGTACATGTACGTATCTTGTATCAAAATCAATTCTACACTATGTCCAGTTTTACTTAAATTGGAAGATAACAAATATCATCACATAGTCGTTTAAAACCTCCTCATTGTTGCAAAAATACAGAAATAAAAACCAAGCCTCAAAAGGGTACTAGTTTAATAAACTCTAAATATTTGCCAACACAATTACATGTGCGCACGAGTCTTCAAATCAAAATAAGAAGAAAAAAAAAAGTGAGGGCCACGCAGTCTGCAAATGTGTGTGCCCAGCCCGTGGCGTGCTGGCGGACCAGTCATTGGTCAGCCAACGGCACCAGCGAATTACTGGACGCGCCACCCAGGTAAGCACGGGGATGTGCACTCGTCAGGTAAACACTACTTCAACCCCTCCTCCCCTGCCCCCTCCCAGCCAGTCCGTGTTTGCGTCTGACCCGAAAGTAAATACCACTGGGATGTTACGTATTTCAGGACGTGAGAATTGTGACGGTGGTTAGCAGGCTGAGGGGCTTTCTGCTGTACACTGTAGGGGAGTTTTGTGTCTGTGTGTGGGATATTGTGGAGGGATTTTAGGAAGGCTAGCAGGTCTTGTGTTTGCATTAACCATAAATTATATGGAAAGGAAAGGTGTGTAAATATTAAAGATTAAGGATTATGAGCTGATGTGTGATTGAAATGGTGTATGTTAAGGAAAAAAAGCAACATTTTGAGAGAAAAAAACAATGTCATGATGTGAAAATTAATGGTATCGAATAAACGATTTTCAAGGAGCAATAAAGACGCAGTGTTATTACATGGCGTCTGTATGCTCCTTGTAGTATTCCTTCTTGACCTGCCTCGTACCTCCGATCTGAAGCGGCACAGTAGCGGATGGCACAGAGAGAAAAGAAGACTATAAGAGAAAGACAGAGAACACTAGATTTTCAACAACATGTGACACTCAACACAACATAGAAACACGCACAAAACACACATCTGCCCCTCCACCCCCACACACACACGTATATATCCCTCCTGCGGCAACCCCATCGTTATAATACAAATAATACTGCTAACAAACAATCCCCCGCGCACCTTAATCAAGTTCCAGGCAACATTCCGGCCACTCGGTGCAATGTCAGCGACGAGGGAAACATAACACCAACGCAGGAGTCCCTTCTCGGCTCAAGGCTTGTATCTCTATAGGGGGGATATCGAGCTCCTCCTCTTCTCCTTTCTGCTGCTCTTCCGCCTCAGGTGTTGAGTGGGTGTGGGTCGTGGTGCGATATCGTCAGCATAGTTGGGAAAGGAGGGTAGTATTTCGCGATAAGATATTTTGTCGTTGTTTTTGTTTGCTAGTTTTGTTGTTGTTGTCGCCGTTATTTACCTGTTGCCTTGCTAGGTTTGTAATCTATCTCGTGTTTGGTTTGTGTATTTGAGGATCACTGCACTCCTATTCCTCCTATTCCTTCTGCTCGTTTTTTGTCTGATCTCATTCTGTCTATGTCTGCATGTATGTTCCTCTCTCTCTCTTTCACACACACACACACAGTCACACACAGTCACACACACACACGCACACAGACATACACAAACGCACACACAGTTTCACACACACACACACAGTTACACACACACACACACACACACGCACCATAGGGAACTCCGTAGTGTAAGGGTTAGCACGCTCGGCTCACAACCGAGAAGTCCCGGGTTCGATCCCCGGGTGGAGCGAAGACAGACGGGCGGTCTTCCTAAAACCCGAGCCCCTGTCCATCCAGCAGGGAATGGGTACCGGGTGTTAGCCGGGGGTTTGTGACCCGCCTCCCGGGGTGATGGCTTCGGCAAAAACTAAGGATGAATGATAAAAAAATGTTGATATGGAGACGGGGCCATACGAGCGCTGCTCTGGCCCTGTAAAATACAACTAGATGAATACACACACAAACACACACAAACGAGACATTAACTCAACTGGCCTTCTATAACTTATTTTTCTTTATTGCTAGAAATATATATATATATATATATATATATATATATATATATATATATGAGAGAGAGAGAGAGAGAGAGAGGAGAGAGAGAGAGAGAGAGAGAGAGAGAGAGAGAGAGAGAGAGAGAGAGAGAGAGAGAGAGAGAGAGAGAGAGAGAGAGAGAGAGAGAGAGAGAGAGAGAGAGAGAGAGACAGAGAGAGAGACAGAGAGAGAGAGAGAGAGAGAGAGAGAGAGAGAGAGAGAGAGAGAGAGAGAGAGAGAGAGAGAGAGTATATACGGGCAGGAGATTTTCTCTGAGACAGATCTCGTTAAAAGTGATAGCTAGTTCAGCGTTTATTATCTTCTTAAAGAGATTTTCTCTTAGTCGTAAGAGTGTCTTATTCTCTTTTGTAATCCCTTTTATGACTTCGCCGTAGCTTGTCATGTTTGCTGTATCGCGATTTCGGGTCTAAGAACCCTTCTTCAGCAGCATATGGAAGATGTTTTCTCCTCAGTAGTTGAGGTGAGCATGATTAAGATGCGAAGTGAAGCGCTATTTATAGCCGGTCTGCCTGCCACGCAGCCTATTACCGATGTCGTTGATTGGTAGATAGCTTTTGCTTCTCGTCTTCTTGAGTGGGAGACGATGATTTGGAGACCAAAAAACCAATCATCGGCTCCCACCCAAGAAGACGAGAAGCAAAAGATCAACGACATCGGTAATAGGCTGCGTGGCAGGCAGACCGGCTATAAATAGCGCTTCACTTCGCATCTTAATCATGCTCACCTCAACTCCTGAGGAGAAAACACCTTCCATATGCTGCTGAAGAAGGGTTGGTTCTTAGACCCGAAATCGCGATACAGCAAACATGACAAGCTACGGCGAAGTCATAAAAGTGATTACAAAAGAGAATAAGACACTCTTAAGACTAAGAGAAAATATCTTTAAGAAAATAATAAACGCTGAACTAGCTATCACTTTTAACGATATATATATATATATATATGTATGGAGAGAGAGAGAGAGAGAGAGAGAGAGAGAGAGAGAGAGAGAGAGAGAGAGAGAGAGAGAGAGAGAGAGAGAGAGAGAGATTACTATATGCAGTCTTTCAACTTACATCACAAAAATGAGTTTTATAATATACTAGCCGCAAAGCCGCCCTCCGGGCAGACTTTTTGGCTAGGTCCTGCGGAGGGCTATTAGTGGTGGGCCTTTGGCCCACCACCTGTGTTTGGTGGGCCTTCGGCCCACCAAACACGGACTCTCCAGATAGCCCCTTCTAACTTTCCTGAAATCACGGATGTAGAAATGTATGTACTCCCCCCACCCATTCACTCACCCATTACCCATCACCCCCCACCCATTCACTCACCCATTACCCATCACCCCCCACCCATTCACTCACCCATTACCCATCACCCCCCACCTATTCCCTCACCCATCACCCATCATCCCCAACCCATCACCCCCCACCCATTCACTCACCCATCACCCCACACCCATTACCCATCACCCCACCCATTCACTCACCCATTACCCATCACCCTACATCAAGGCTTCCTCAATTCTCGCAACCCACTTTTTTTTCACAATTATCACTAATAGGCTGCTAAAAAAAAAAAAAAAAAAAAAGGTGATCGGATCATCTCATAATTGGGCTTAAAACCTTTCCCTGGTCAACCCGGTTCCAAAAATGTGCCATATGAGGTGATTGCGCCACGGGGGGCGGAACCTATACCAGACACACACACACACACACACACACAGACAGACACACTTTCGCTTATGTTTACCATTACCCATCACCCCCCACCTATTCCCTCACCCATCACCCATCACCCCAACCCATCACCCCCCACCCATTCACTCACCCATCACCCCACACCCATTACCCATCACCCCACCCATTCACTCACCCATTACCCATCACCCTACATCAAGGTTTCCTCAATTCTCGCAACCCACTTTTTTTTTCACAATTATCGCTAATAGGCTGCTAAAAAAAAAAAAAAAAAAAGATCGGATCATCTCATAATTGGGCTTAAAACCTTCCCCTGGTCAACCCGGTTCCAAAAATGTGCCATATGAGTTGATTGCGCCACGGGGGGCGGAACCTATACCAGACATACACACACAGACACACACATACACAGACAGACAGACAGACAGAGAGACACACTTTTGTTTATATTATTATAGATTACCCATCACCCCCCACCTATTCCCTCACCCATCACCCATCACCCCCAACCCATCACCCCCCACCCATTCACTCACCCATCACCCCACACCCATTACCCATCACCCCACCCATTCACTCACCCATTACCCATCACCCTACATCAAGGCTTCCTCAATTCTCGCAACCTACTTTTGTTTTCACTATTCTCGCTAATAGGCTGCATAAAAAAAAGTAAAAAAAAAGTGATCGGATCATCTCATAAGTGGGCTTATGACCTTCCCCTGGTCAACCTGATTCCAAAAATGTGCCATATGACGTGTTTGCGCCACGGGGGGCGGAACCTATACCACACACACACACACACACACACACACACACAGACAGACACACTTGCGCTTTTATTAATATAGAAGAAATAGATAGAAGATAGAAGTGTCATACCTGGAATATAAAAAATAGAAATATTACCGGTAAATCTAAGAGTAATTAGCTAATAACATGTTTTTGAGTCTGTTTTTGAGTCCAGCTCGTGAATTACTGTTCCTTGTCTCTTGAGGAAGTTGGTTCCAGTGTTTGGGTCCTCGGAATAGGATACTCTGTTGGGCGTGACTTGTTCTACACAGTGGGGTTCTTAAATTATTTATTCTTCTAGTGTCACTACGATCTATTACATTAAAATTACAATTTATTGGAAATGAATGCAAGGCCTCGTATACAAATAAGCATGTCTGTAGGTGTATAGCATCTTGTAATTTTAATAATTTGTAGCTTATAAAGAGAGGGTGAGTGTGATCATAGCGTTGGCTGCGAGACATTATGCGTATCAACTTCTTCTGTTCAACAAAAAGATGATCTATGTAAGTTTTATAAGTTCCCGCCCATAAAGAACAACAATATAATAGATATGGATATGCTAGTGAAATATATATTTGTTTAAGACTGTCATTATTCACATGGTCTCTAATCCTGTACATTATACCTGTTATTTTAGACAATTTTGTTTTTAAGCATTCTATAAGAGATTTCCATTTTAAAGAGTTATCAATTATGACACCTAAAAATCTTATTTCATTAACTTGATTTATAATTAGATTATCAATTTTTATATTTATATGGGGTGTTTGTGTCATTAAGGGATGTGAAATCATGTAATTTGTTTTACCTATATTGAGTGTTAGTTTAGTGCATTTGATCCAATTTGCTACGTGATTTAATTATCGGTTTAGTGTAATTTTCAATTCATTAACATCTCTCCCGGTTATGAATATATTTGTGTCATCTGCGAAAAGTAAGAAATTTTATAAATTGGTGCTACGTGTAATGTCATTTATATATATTAAAAACAATATCGGGCCGAGAATTGAGCCTTGTGGTACTCCAAAGTTGACATTATTATAAGAAGATGATGTGTTGTTGTATACTGTATATTGTTGTCTATTATATTTGATCTCAAGAAGGCGTTTGACTCAGTGCATCGTGAGTCACTCTGGGATCTTCTGCGACTTCGAGAGATTCCTGCAAGGACTATTGGTTTGATAACTGGTCTGTATTCTGGGACTGAGAGTGCTGTGAAGTGTGGGGCAGGTGTATCCAGCTTCTTTCCTGTGAATACAGGAGTGAGGCAAGGGTGCGTCCTTGCCCCATCACTTTTCAACGCTTGTATGGACTGGGTATTGGACAAGGTTGTAGATCAAAGTGATTGTGGAGCATCTGTCGGCAACACCAAGATCACTGATCTTGTTTTTGCCGATGATGCAGTAATCTTTACTGAGTCGCTGGAGGTCCTGGTGATGGCTCTCGAGGCGCTGCACGAGGAGGCAAAGCCTTTGGGACTTGAGGTCTCCTGGCTCAAGACCAAGGTCCAGGGGTTTGGAGACTTACTAGATGAAGCAGTATAGTTTGTTCATGGGTGTGGCGAGGACATTGAAATCTTGGAAATGTTTACATACCTTGGTAGCGCAGTCCATAATGACGGCGGGTCACGTCAAGAAGTCTTACGGCGGATTGGCATAGCCCACGGTGTTATGGACTCGCTCAGCGGGAGTATTTGGCGTTGTCGGTACCTGTGCAGGAGGACAAAGATCCGGATCTTCAAGTCGCTTGTGATCCCTGTCTTACTCTATGGTTGTGAGACATGGACACTAAATAGTGATTTGAAGAGACGAATCAATGCCTTTGGTAATAAGTGTCTTCGCAGAATCATGGGGTATCGCTAGGATGATTACGTGTCAAATCAGCGATTGCACCGTGAGACTGAATCGAGGCCTATTACCTGCATAGTCCGTCAGCGCCAACTTCGGCTATATGGGCATGTGGCACGCTACCCTGAAACCGATCCTTCCCATCGGGTTGTATCTGTAAGAGACAATCCGGCGTGGAGGAGGCCAAGGGGGCGCCCACAAGGCTCGTGGCTGGGGCAAGTTGATGTTTCTTGTCGAGAGCTGCTTGGTATGGGAAAGGAGCCTGTATGGGAACTCGCGCGTGGTGACCCCCGGGAGTGGCGTCGTAGGGTGGGCGAGGCGACGCGCCCCCCGGCGTATGCCCCCAATGATTGATTGATTGTTGTCTATTACTTAAATAACTCTTAAACCAGTTGTTAGCCGTACCTCGAACTCCGTACACTTTAAGTTTTTCTAATAGTATGGAATGAGAAATTGTAGCAAAAGCTTTTGTCAAGTCACAAAAGATTGTTATTTGGTATTGCTTACTGTCAATAGCTTCATAAATGTGTTGGATGAGCTGGTGTACTGCTAACTCAGTGCTATAATTGGGTCTGAATCCATACTGATGTTCAGATAATAATGAGTTTTTGCATAAATAGTCCATGAATCTCAAAACCATAATTTTTTTCATAAATATTACTTAAGCTTGACAAAACTGATATAGGTCTGTAGTTCTAGTTGAAAAATTTATCACCTTTTTTTAATATGGGAATAACTCGTGCTATCTGGAGCTGTTTTGCGAACAGTCCTTCTTCAAATGATCTGTTGATTATGTGTTGTAAATATGGTGACACTATACTGCTGCATTTTTTTATTATCTTTATATCTATGGTGTCATACCCTGGGGAAGTTAGTTTCAGATTTTTTATTATACCTTCAATTTCCTGTAATGTAAATTGAGAGAGAGAGAGAGAGAGAGAGAGAGAGAGAGAGAGAGAGAGAGAGAGAGAGAGAGAGAGAGAGAGAGAGAGAGAGAGAGAGAGAGAGAGTTTGAAGGGAGGGGGGGGGGCGGAAAATAGACTGGAAGAATTGGCATTGATGTTGAGTTTGGCACCAGAATGGAGGTGGGAGGCAGGTGGTGGTGGTGGTGGTTGTGGTTTGGGGCTAAATGCAGGAATGCTCGTCAAATCCCGGCAGGTGGATATGCCCGACCGTCGTACCTCCACCGGTGGGATAGTCAAGAATTGTACTCAAAAGCCCGGCTAGTGGAGATTTGTGCAGTCGTACCAACACAAGCGAGTCCAAGACGGCATCAGTATTTTTACTGTTTTACACATATCTAATACATTTTACTAGTGTAATTTATCATTTCTGCCATTAAAATAATAGCTTAGTTAGTTTTCGCCACTTGTCTGAGGCGTTGGTGTAGAAAAAATGGGCCCGAATGATGCTTGTGAGTACATTTGAACGTCCCGCCAGTATTGCTCCACACAATGGCTGACCTCCACTTCCACCGCCGCCCGACCTACTCCCGAGTTAACACACCCATATAAGGCCTCCTGGACCTGATTTTACCTTAATTATGACACGTGTGCATTCACAAGGTATACATGTTACTCTCGGTTATGTTGAAAGCCCACCTGTAATGGTCTGGGAAGAAATATGATGGAATAAGGGCAGAGCGGAATGCAAGAGGGGTGCATGTTGAACGCAACCAGTGGAATAAAGTCACTCAAATCTCGACGCGTTGCGTTGTCCTCTGTTGATTCCTGCTTACCGCGCCGCGATGCAACGGGTCGAGAAAATTTCTTGCATATGGCCCTTAGTGGTGGTGGTGGTGGTGGTGGTGGTGGTTTGGTGGTGGTGGTGGTGGTAGTTTGGTGGCGGTGGTGGTGGTGGTGGTGGTGGTGGTGGTTGGGGGGGGGGGGGGGGCGTGAAGAGGGGCCTTTTTGGGTCCTCTAAAAGTGAGGTAATGATGGTTGTGTTTTGTTTCTTTGTATGTTTGTTTTTGGTCGCATATGTAGTGGCATGAAATGTGTGTTTGTGAGCGACTGTGTGTGTGTGTGTGTGTGTCTGTCTGTCTGTCTGTCTGTCTGTCTGTCTGTGTGTGTTCATGTCTATCCTGAATTGGTATTGCGGTTGTAGTAATAATAGTAGTGCTATGTAGTGCTGTTGTAGGAGTATTTGTCATTATCTGCACTTTATTACATATAGTAACAGTAGATTTAAGTGTAGTAGTGGTATTAGCGGTGGTAGTAGGAGTAGAAGTAATAGTAGTAGTGGTAATACTTGTAATAGTTATAATAGTAGTGTTGTTATAGTAGTAGTAGTAGTAGTAGTAGTAGTAGTAGTAGTAGTAGTAGTAGTAGTAGTAGTAGTAGGAGTAGTAGTGGTAATAGTTCTTGCTTTTGCCACTGTTGTTGATACAATTAGATGTGTTCTTTTTCCTGGTATTTTTGTTTTCATCTTGAGCTTTTTCGTATATGCAAAATTATGTCGTGGTTCATGCATATCAAGTTACCCTTGCTGCGGACCAATGCCCCTTAAGTGCACACTTTGTTGTGTGTGTGGGGGGGGGGGGGGGGAAGGGCATGTAATACAAAAGAAAATATTCTTTTTTAGGAGAGAGAGAGAGAGAGAGAGAGAGAGAGAGAGAGAGAGAGAGAGAGAGAGGAGAGAGAGAGAGAGAGAGAGAGAGAGAGAGAGAGAGAGAGAGAGAGAGAGAAGGAGAGAGAGAGAGAGCAATGGACAATAACAAAGCTTAGGCTTGATCTGATGGTTGATGGAGTGGAGGAAGAAAGAGGGTAGAGGAAGAAGAGATGGAGACAATGTTGGATGAGCAAGACAGAACGGTCAAAGGTGACGAGGACGAGGATGAGGATTGTGAGGAGAATGGCCTAATATAAGAGAAGAGAGGGTAGTTGAGTAGCAGGAGTAATAGTGAAAAAGGAGATACAGGAGTTAGGGAGGAAGTAAAGAGGAAGATGAATGGGAGGTAAGGTTGTAGAGAAGAGGAGGGGGTGGGCAGGGAAAATGGTATGGGTGATAGGGGTGTGTGATTGTGGTGGTTGGCGTGTGAGAGCATCGCTTGGCCAGTCTTGTGATGGAGACGCCGGGGGAAGAGGGTCAGTTTGATGATCATATTTTTCAAGAGTGCGAGGTGAAAGGTCTCCATTTTTTTCTTCTCGTCGTCCTCGCAAGGCTATACGCGTTTTGTGATGGGACGGAGGATGAAACAGCAATATGTGTTGTTGTTAGGAGAGGTGGAACGATATGAATGTGTGTGTGTGTAGTGTAGAGGGCGCTGTGAGCAAAACAACACGGGCTGAAGTACTCCTCGGTTTTGCACGCTTTTCCTGCTTAAGGGTACCTTGGGAAACACAAAGAGACTGTCAAAAGGTGCGTGAGAAGTGCTGGAAACCATAAGTGCTATAAGTGAAGTATTGTGTTGCTGGACTTAGCCTAAATAGCTAGGTTGAAATAGATCTGCTTGGCTAAGGCCCTCCATCAAGTCCTGAGCCCGGTTCTGCGCATGCGCAGTACGCCATAGCAACGCGTCTATAGCAACGCTGGTTAAGCATCTCCAGACTAAACCTAACGGTACCCGTAGGAATAGCAAACATGGCTACATATGATGATGCTGCTGCAGTTCGGTCATTAAATTTAAATGACATTGAGAAGCTGAAAAACGACCAACTCAAGCAAGCTTTGTCTACTCTGATTAATGAAGATAGAGAGGATGAACCATCTAACGCTGTCTTGTTACAAGAGCTCCGATGCATGAAAGAAGCAATAGCTGAAGTGATGACACTTAAGAAAGAGGTGCAGACATTATCTGTAAGGCTGGATGATGCCTTTAAGATCATTCATAGTCAGCAATTGTTTCTAGAATCTTTGGATAGTAAGGAAAGGCGAAGAAACATTGTAATAACTGGACTCTCAGAGAATGCTGATGAAATAGGGACAACAGACAGCGATAAGATAAAGAAAGTGATTGAAGCTGCAGGACACACTGAGGAAGTGGACCAAGCTGCTTGGTCGGTGAAAAGACTGGGACAACCAAACGACCGGAACATGCGGCCGATCCTCATAATGGTAGACAGCCAGAAGCAGAGAGACAGCATCCTCAGGGTGGCAAAGAATCTGAAGAATGCGGTAGGATCTTTATCACGAGTATATGTCAAGAAAGATCTACACCCCGCTGTAAGGAAAGAAGCAGCACGCCTACGAATAAGAGAACGAGAAGAAAAGGAGAAACCTGACAATGCTGGAGTAAACATCATATACGACTGGAAGAATCGTGTGCTGTTGAGAGCGGGTGTCGTCATTGATAGGTTCACTCCGCATTTTTTCTAACTTCTGCCAAGAATTTCGAACTAAGACTTTGTTCCTGGAATATTGCAGGTCTTAAGGATATATTACAAGACCCAGATATACTTAAGTTTGTTCTTGAATATGATATTGTATGGATACTAGAGACGAAAAAGTATTTCAACTTGAAAGTTCCCGGCTTCAGTGTTTATACAAATGATTCCAAGGTTGGTCACGGCAGAGGCGGAGTGATGATGTTGGTAAAGGACCGACTTGTACAGGATATTGCTCAAGTGGACACTGATACTGAAGACCAGATATGGCTGGTGTTGTCATGGTGGCCAGGCCTGAAGCTGGGAGGTGTGTATATACCCCCCGTCGACTCGCCTTATTACCGTCCTAGACAATATGGTGCTATCGCTCGACATACAGAAAAGTTCGAGAAAGCTGTTATGATGGGTGACCTGGATGCACGAGTTGGTGTGCCATGCTTAACAAATGACAATGGTCAATATTACGAATATAAAGATATTCAAGATCAAACTGTAAACAACCACGGCAGAACGTTGTTGAACATTTGTCATAACAACTCAGTGGTCGTGGTGAACCACCTTTATTGCGGTGGAAGACAGCTGGGGGGTGACTTATCCTTCAAAAGGCATCAGACATGGATATCGGAAATCGATTTATGTCTTGTACAAAGTGAATGTATTGACCTGATAAAAGACATGAATATACGACAAGATGTTCAAGGTTCTGACCATGCCCCTCTGTGTGTTACCTTGACAATTGATAGCCGGAGAACTGTCTCATCATTTCAGTTTCTACAGAGAGCATCCTCGCTTGGACAGTCGTACTACAGATTGAATGACCAGCATAAATTACAGAAGAGCGTTTGTTACAATGATGTTGATATGGAACTCCTGGTGAACGCACTGCAGCAAGTAGCACCGCCAGAGGTAGCGCTGGACGGCGAGGGTGTAGACGTGGATACTGTACTCTCGGAAGGCTGCCGCGTCATGATGGAAGCTGCCACCGACTTCACGAGACAACAACCTGCTGCCGAACATTTATGGGACGAAGCTCATCCACGATGGAAAAGACTGTTGGATACCAATGACAGTAAATTGATTTGGAAATCCGTAAACTGGAAAGGAAGTGTTGGAAATGATCATGTAGAACAGCCGACAGAGGAACAATTTAAAACACATTTTGAGGATTTACTGAAACCACCAAACATAGAAAATCTTGAAAATGAGAACATAGAAAATGTGCCATATATACCTGTGTTAGATGATCCTTTCACACCCATTGAACTAGACCAGGCCTTAGATGGTATGAATGTAAATAAAAGTTACAGTGGAGTGTGTCAAGGTATTTTAAGAAAGTTACCAGTGTTACGGCTCATCTTTTTACTGACTATTTTTAGCATAGTGTTTAAATGTGGGAGTTACCCGCTAAATTGGTGTTATAGTAAGTTGGTGGTGGTGTTTAAATCGGGTAATCGTTTGTTATGTAGCAATTATAGAGGAATTAGCATTATGGATACGCTTGCCAAGATTTATGACTCGTTATTACTTAATATTTTGAAATTGTGGTGTAATGTAGATAAGTGTCAAGCAGGTGCTCAAAAAAGCAGAGGCTGTATTGAACAGATTGTAAGCTTAAGATTAATAAGTGACTATGCAGTGTATAGGAAAGCAAAATTATATGTGTTATTTATAGATTTTAGCAAAGCTTATGATAGGGTCCCCAGATCGAAGCTGATAGAGCGTCTCAAGGCATTAGGATGTGGAAAGGTTATGATCAGAGCAATACAAAGGATGTATGTGTGCACAAATAATATTTTAAGGTCAGCAGTCCTGGATGCATCTATTGGCGTTCGCCAGGGGGCTCCATCGAGCTGTTTGTTATTTGTAATATACGTAGATCATATGGTACGCATGTTAAAGACAGTGGGAGTCGATGGTTTTCTAGGTAGTCTGCACGCTTTGTTGTTAATGGACGACACACGCGGTCATACCAGCTACAAGTCGAGAAATGTGTGAAAAGAAGCTCGATATTGTGTGTCAGTTTTGCAGCGAAAGTGGCATGGTATTTAATGCCAAGAAAACCAAATTTTTTGTAGTTAATGGCCAGGAATGTGACAGGCGATCTTTGTCAAGTGGTGGAGTGAGTGTGGATTATGTCTCTGAATATCTGTATCTTGGTGCGTGGTTCACTGACTCGGGGAAAAGTGAGTCAGCTGTGGCGCGGCACGAAACTGCATCTGAAGCAATTGTGAATAAATTCTCAATATGTTGTGCTAGTAATACACAGATGCCGTTTATATACAAAAGAATTGTATTTGATGCTGCCGTGACTACGTCATTGTTATATGGTTCCGAATCGTGGGTGACGAATAGAATGAAAGGAATAGAAAAGCAGTACAATAAACTGGTTAAGTGTCTACTGGGTGTTCGAAGTAACACGAGTATAAACCTGTGTATGGTGGAGGTAGGGATCCCTCCAGTCCAGACAATAATTGAAAAAAAGAGGTCTAGTTTCGTGAAGTCTAAACGTGTTCGCATAGATTTTGATGAACCATTCCACCTTGTGTACCATATATGTAGTGAAGTGAATACGCCTGGAGCTCGATTCCTTGACAGATGTGTGGGGATTGCTAATATAAACCCATTAGAAAAAATAACAGAAACCGTACGTGAAAAGGCACAGGGTGCAACAAAGTTAACGAACTATATTACTGATATGAACCCGTCTATGACAGTGCACCCGATATATACCAGTAAAGTGTATATTCCGGATTATAAACGTGAATCTTTCACAAGACTGCGTCTCATGTCTCACAACCTCAAAGTAGAGGTTGGGAGGTGGAGCCGTACACCGCCAGAGGAACGTGTGTGTCAGTGTGATGATATTCAGGTGCAAACAGAGAAACACGTATTGATAGACTGCCCATTGGCTTCCCGGTGCCGTGAAAGGTACCCAATGTTGAACTTTTCTGATATTGGCGAATTATTCAATGAAAGAACTCATTTGTGCGAGTTGTGCAATTTTGTATATGAAGGACTTCATGTTTATATGTAATTTCATATGCTCCTCTCAAGTTTATTTGTTTATTTAATTCTATTATGTGCAAAACATAATAAGATGTTCTTTTGTATAGATTTTTGTGTGTATAGTGTTATGCTTTGTCAATAAACTACTACTACTACTGTGTGTGTGCGTGCGTGCGTGCGTGCGTGCGTGCGTGCGTGCGTGCGTGCGTGCGTGCGTGCGTGCGTGCGTGCGTGCGTGCGTGCGTGCGTGCTTGCGTGTAAATTGGTTTGTGTAGTAAATATAGAAAAAAGTGGCAATATTTTCCCTGGTGTGAAAAGATAATCAAAGGATCCATTGAAGTCTATATATTTATATAAATCTACGTCAATGTGAAGCACCTCGGTGCAGTTACGCTGCTTTTTGGTCAAAATGAGAAGAGTCATTCTTATCAAAGTAAAGTGTGGGTACAGAAGTGCCAATGGATACCCATGGAACTTATGGTTTGAACAGCGCCGTTGATTTTTACGTAAAAAGATAGGTACGAAATTCGCACGGAGACGAACCATATCGTGTGAATCCGCTCTTACTGGAATGTCATTCGCTATGAGTTCTGAGGCAATGATCGGAATGGATCGCCGATACAACATAAATTGTGCGTCCTCCACCACATTAATTTAATTAAGAATTTATAGATTTAACCAGACTGAAAGGGAAAAATAGGAAGAATAGGAAAATCGTATCAGTGGATTCAGAATATATCCGGCAGTGGTGATTGAGTCTTTGATCTTTTCTATACGCCTCAGGGTTCCTCTTTGTACTACCCAACTTATAGTCTGCCAACTTATTACGTACTTTTATAACATTAAATATAGCACACCAAATCCCTTCACCTCCCATGATTTCTTCGCCCTGTCGTCTGTCTGTCACTTGTCTGTCTCGCACGCTTCAAATCCGCTCAGCATCTCTTTGCAGCCAATATCTCTTTATCCTTTACCATGCCTTCTTGCACGTCAAACCATCATCTTCTCCACATCAAAGTGATACGTTTCCTTTGCCTTATCGACACAGTGTTAGGTACATTTCTTGTCCAAGGTAATGCCTACGTCTGTAAATAGTTTGTTTTACGTGCTCGTTTTGACACATCTCGGCTTCGATCCCACAATAGAGAAGCGTTTGTGTTGATAGTGTAAAATGCTTCTGATGTCAACACTCAACCGCCACCACGACCTCATTCCATTACTCCAAACACACTAACACACACACACACACACACACACACACACACACACACACACACACACACACACACACACACACACACACCACACACACGCACACGCTCACGCTCACGCACACGCACACGCACACATGCACACACACAGACACTTGCACACATGAACACACACACACACACACACAGCGCGAGAGAAAGAGAGAGAGAGAGAGAGAGAGAGAGAGAGAGAGAGAGAGAGAGAGAGAGAGAGAGAGAGAGAGAGAGAGAGAGAGAGAGAGAGAGATATTGATATTGATATATTTATTGACCTCTTGTTACAGTTGTTAAACAAATATATTTACAGTACATACAGTATATCTGAGGACCAGGTCCGTTGAGCCGAGGCTCTTGTACAGACCTGTGCTAGTATATATTTTAAACCGTAAGACGTCATATTTTATAGTCCTAGATAGTTTATATAAATAAACCTAAATCTAAATTCCCATATATACCCAACACATTAGTTTATACAGTAAACAAAATATACATAAGTAAACTCAAGGTGTGATTCTATAATAAATACTTACAAATGGGCAATTTGTTTATATGCAAATAATAAATATTTAGAAATATATTTAGAAAATAATTAAAGAAAAAAAAAATCAAGAAAAAGCATGTTACATAGTAGTGATATATCACTACTCTCCGAGGTTCACAAGAAAAGAAAAAAAAATATTCACAATCGCCTAAATGTTAATAGTCATTACATATTTTTTGTTTTAATTTGTACTTGAAAGTGTTTAGTGGTACAATGTTCCTTAGATCTTGTGGCTGTTGGTTCCAACATCTAACACCTCTAACGGTGACGCCTTGCTGTGCATGGGATGTTCTACATAATGGGAGTCTCAGATCATGAGGTCTCTCTGGATTATAAGAAGCTAATTGGAAGTCAGTGTCAGTTGTATGTGTGTGTAGTGCCTAATGAACAAATACATTGGTTTGAAGGGCTATCACATCAGGCAATTTAAGTAATTTCAGATATTTAAACAATGTGTTAGTGTGGGCATAATGGTGGCTGTGAGTCATAACCGTGGCCGGACAGTTTGCCTACGGACAGTTTGCCTACGGACAATTTGCCTACGGACAATTTGCCTACCGGACAGTTTGCCTACGGACAGTTTGCCTACCGGACATTTTGCCTACTGGACAATTTGCCTACGGAAACTTTGCCTACGGACACTTTGCCTCAGTGTTTCCATAGGAAAAAAAATTCTTTACCTTGTTAGGTTAGGTTGTTAGGTTAGGTTAGGTTAGGTTAGGTTAGGTTAGGTTAGGTTAGGTTAGGGTAGGTTAGGTTAGGTTAGGTTAGGTTAGGTTAGGTTAGGGTAGGTTAGGTTAGGTTAGATTAGGTTAGTTAGTTAGCAAAGTGTCCGTAGGCAAAGTATCCGTAGGCAAATTGTCCGGTAGGCAAAATGTCCGGTAGGCAAACTGTCCGTAGGCAAACTGTCCGGTAGGCAAATTGTCCGTAGGCAAATTGTCCGTAGGCAAACTGTCCGTAGGCAAACTGTCCGGGTACCAGTCATAACACGTATCAATTTTTTTTTAGTAATGAAAAGACTATTGATGAAAGTCTTTGAATGATCCTCCCCATATAGCTAAACAATATATAATGTGCGGATATGCTAATGTCAAATATATTTTTGTTTCAAGCAGTCAGTGGGTGTATATTATTACGTATTTTATGTACTACACGAGAGAGAGAGAGAGAGAGAGAGAGAGAGAGAGAGAGAGAGAGAGAGAGAGAGAGAGAGAGAGAGAGAGAGAGAGAGAGAGAGGAGAGAGGAGCGAGCGAGCGAGAGGAGGAGAGAGAGAGAGAGAGAGAGAGAGAGAGAGAGAGAGAGAGAGAGAGAGAGAGAGAGAGAGAGAGAGAGAGAGAGAGAGAGAGAGAGAGAGAGAGAGAGAGAGAGAGAGAGAGAGAGAATTGGTGTGCAGTGGAGTTATTAAACTATATGATAGCAATGAATGAATTAATGAAACGCATAACGAGTGAAAGAGAATATTCGCGAGTACGTCCATTGTTCCCTAGAAGGCTGCGATGCCTCCTGTGTTGTGTGGTGTCGGGTCTAGGTGAAGGGTTGGCGGCACCACAGCGGCCAGGGTCGCTGGGTGGTGGTCGTGGTCTTGTCCGGAGCGAAAAGTCGTAATGGACGCAGGAAATGTAGTGAAATGTAAATGATATGATGACATTAATCTCCGGAAATGTTCAACATGACAAAACCTACATTTATCATAGTTTTCATTCCTGACAGGTTGTAATAAAGTCGTTGAGAGATGCGATAATATTCCAATGTGAAATATTAAATAAATAATCGTTCACTTAATGAGGCATGTTACCTTTAAGCATGTGGTAATCATGATTATTGTTAGCATGGACATCGCCGGAACGAATGGTGGCTTGCAACCATCTGAGGCTCACAATGCGATGGCCACAGAAGAGGCGACCTTGTCACGTCAGCTATTATCACTCCACAAGGAATAGCAAAACTACTACTGCCTTGGAATTTGTCTCGTTGAAACACAATGCCAATCTTTGCCTCATTTAGCAGTATTTGTGGGTTTGTGTGTGTGTGTGTGTGTATTCGCGCGCGCGCGCGCGCGTGTATGTGTGTGTGGTGTGTGTGTGTGTGTGTGTGTGTGTGTGTATTCATGTAGTTGTGTTCATCTAGTTGTATTTTACAGGGCCTGAGCTACACTCGTATGGCCCCGTCTCCATTGCTACATTTTATCATTTATCCTATAGTTCTTAATGTTGGGGGAACCCACCTCCCCGGGAGGCGGGTCACAAACCCCCGGCTAACACCCGGTACCCATTCACTGCTGGGTAGACAGGGGCTCGGGTTTTAAGGAAACAGCTCATCTATCTCCGCTCCACCCGGCGATCGAACACAAGACTTCTCGATTGTGAATCGAGCGTGCTACCACTACACTACGGAGTCCACTTTGCTACCCACGTGGAGTACGTGTGTGTGTGTGTGTGTGTGTGTGTGTGTGTGTGTGTGTATGTGTGTGTGTGTGTGTTTGTGTGTGTGTGTGTGTGTGTGTGTGTGTGTGTGTGTGTGTGTGTGTCTGTGTGTGTGTGTGTGTGTGCTTCAAAGACATGGAGGCAAGGGCTATACGTCTATATGGTGAACATAATAAAGGAAAGTAAATTTTCAGATGTATAAAACATGGAAGCAGTGGTTTTCCTAAGGAGGTTTACATCGCGTAAAGTAAAATATATGTTCATCCAATGTTAGTAACTATCCTAAAATAATAAATTTGCCAAAATTTTATGAATTTCGTAACCACAAAGTTTGTTGAAAGAAGAAGAAAGAAAAAAAAGAGACACTTCAAGATTTATAGAGGCAGAAACACACCAAGAAAAGGGCAGACTTAACCAAACAAAGTTTTAACAACTTGAAGAGAAAAGTAATGACGACAATTTACAATAAAAAGAGTGAAATTTTTAATGAAAAGAGTAAATGAGTGAGATAGAAACCGTGAAACAGGGAAAATGTTAGAAAATATGAAGACAAAGAATTGAAGAAGAAAAAACATCTGAGAACTTGTGGAGATATTAAGGAGGAAGAGAGAGAGAGAGAGAGAGAGAGAGAGAGAGAGAGAGAGAGAGAGAGAGAGAGAGAGAGAGAGAATGGACGCGGACTGAAAGATAAGGAGAAGGAGAGCCAATAGAATGACCACAAGAATGAGGAGAAAGACGAGATGGGATAAGAGAATGAAGAAGAGGAGGAGGTGTGAGTGGAGTGTGTGTGGTGGGAGTCAAAGGTCGTGGGAAGGCAAGGTAAGCAGCGCCACAAAGAGCCTAACGAGCATTCACTCCACCTATTATGTTCACAATGACACTTAACCTAATGGCACGAGGGCACGTCTTGATCCCACTACCTATTGGCACAAGCCGCTCCCGTCCTCTTATTAGTCTGTGGTCTACCGTAGACCCTCCCCCCCTCCCTTAGGCACAATTTGTAGTGATTTTTTTATATTAGCTATGACCCTCAGCTATCAGAAACTACCTGTTTGCCATAAAGTTGGTGGTGGGTGTGGCTGCTAGGGCCGTTACCATGGTAACGGATCAACAAATTATTGATATTTTGGAAAATACCACATATTTGTAATTTAACACCATAAAAACAAATGGAAAGCATCTTACTATATGTATTTTGAGCTTCACGTTTGATTGCAATAAAGAGTATGAGTCATTAAAGGTTGCGGTCATGCCAGAATATGACCGTTTCCATAGCAACGATAGGCTACAAAAATATTCATTTGAGGAAAAATGTATTATATATGTAACTAAACCACACCAAACAAAATTACATGTCCAATCAAATTAATGGCAAAGCAAGCGCAGCCTACATTAAATCCGCCTCCGCCTCTACCTCTCCATCGCCAAGTACATCTTCTTGAATGTTGTACACCTCGGTATCCAGATCATCGTCATCCTCGTCCTGGTCACCTTCGTCCTGATCTAAAACTAGGTCCGTCAGTTCTTTGGGTAGCGTTTCTTCCTGGGTTCATTTGTATTCCAGTCTGGCACCTTGTAAATCTCAGCCATGGCCTTGGTAGGGCTTTTGTAGTTCTGGGTAAGCATAATCCGCTTGGTTCCAGATGAGCGCTTGGTAGTTCACTCGTGCCACATGCATCTGCAAGGAGGATCTGCAGGGAGAAAGCAAGCTAAGATCTATGCCACTGTCACTGGATAGCAGCAGGTTCCGTGGTGTGTAACGTGTCAAGAACATTGTATACCTCAGCTTGTTGATGTCCTTGATCCCGGACCTTGCCCATACAAGAGACAAGTGAATGCCTCCAGATCGTCAAACTGTCCTTGAGTAGGAGTAGAACTTGTGCCCAAACTTGTGCAGACAGGAATGTATTCGGGGTTGTTTTTCAGCAAACGCAGAGGTCCCACCTTACCTTTACTCACGAAGGGGCAAATAAGATGAACATCAATCAAGGGTTGGTACAAAGCCAGTAATATACAATATGTTTACTTACCAGTAATATACAATATGTTTGTTTACCTGTAGATAGCCAGCACGTGCATGTCGCGTGCAACTCCACCGATGATACGCTGCCAAATTACAGCTGAATCCAATGATTCCAGGACCATGCCTACTTGCATGACGGTTGTATGTCTTCTCTATTGTCATGTCCACAACATTTTGAGAGTTGGGAACATCAGACTGATTCACACTCATTCCATTCTTCTGAAAAAGCTCCATCGCGCCTGGATGTGTGTGTGGAAGGTTGAGAAGAATATTCAAGTACACTGATGTATACCTAGCCAAAGACTACTGTATACTGGACTTGCTACTCATTATGGGCTATTTCCCGTGGAGGCCAGTTTTGCGATTCCTGACATTTTCGACCATCACTCCCATTTCCCTTCCCATGGTCTATCAGTATAAATGATATACCGTTATCTTCGTAAATGTTTGTTCTATAATATTATCAAATAAAAAACTGTAAAATACACTAAAGAGATGCCATTATGAGAGTGAAGAAATATGCATGAAATTAATATTCACTTAATCCGTAAAGCGGCTATGCCCATTTGGTCACTCACTAAGAAAACGCGAGTATGCCCAATTGGGCGGCCGCCAAATTCAAAAAGGTGGGCAAATTTTTCTGCCGGTGAAATCTGGCAGCTCTACTTTACCTGAGAATGACCCATAGGCTCAGTAACCCAGTGACCAGCATGGAAGGTGAAGGTGCTGACAAGTCTCTCCCTATCGCGGGCAGAGAGATTAGAAAGGAAGACCCTTGCGGCCTGTTTTCTGTGAACGAGCTGTACCATGGATACCATAAACCTCAACGCTCTTCATCTTGCAAGTACAATAATTGAATAACCACAAGACCTTAGCAAAAAAAAATTTTTTTAGCGGTTCAACAAATATATGGCGAATACATTGATACACATTCAAGCTTGTTTAGCGACTATAAGAATTCTGGCAAAAGTCCCGCGTACACAGAGATATTGTCACACAGGTATCCGCAGTTTACGGGTGAAACTCTTCGCCATTTAATATTTTGCGAAAAAACATTTTACATAAAACATATCAATAGAAGCGGAATGTTATTAGCTTTCCATTGATATATTTCGTTTTCTGATCAATGAGTTAGAACCATACATAAATTAGCGTTAACTAAATAAATAACCTCATCAATCGGGAAAATTACCGTTCATGCATATTTCTTCACTCTCTTATAATGGCATTTCTTTAGCGTATTTTACTGTTTTTTATTTGATAATATTATACAACAAACATTTACGAAAATAACAGTATATCATTTATACTGATAAACCACAGGAAGGGAAATGGGGGTGATGTTCGAAAATGGCAGGATTCGCAAAACTGGCCTCCACTGGTCATGATAGTTGGCCCGGGGCACGAGTAGCAAGTCCAGTATACAGTAGTCTTTGACCTAGCATAGTTTGGCTTCTCTTGACTGAAGAAGAGAGGGCACATTTCATGCAGACAGGCCATGTGTAGGGTGAGATCGTTTGCCTTGGTAGCCCTCAGGAAACGCATAAGGAGCCATGCCTATCCATGTAGCTAATCCAGAACTGTGCATTTTTCTCCTTTTCTCCAGTGCGCATCTTTGCCCTGTATTCATCATACTTTTGCAACCATTCCTTCCATATGGGGTTGTTCTTGACAGTGGACACATTCTCCTTCCCTAGTGTTTTGGCCAGATTGGACATCAATTTAATTTCCTCCTCACCAATGACCAGACTTTCTTCGTCCTGAAAGGAAGCCAACAGCAGCCGCTTCAGAGCTTCAACGGATATTCTGATGACATACCTCGCCCGATTGTAGTGTTTCCCATTCATGACCTTTTCGATTGACCCGCCTGCACACACTGCAGATTGAACTACAACTTCCACAAATCCGCTTCCTTTCATGTACTTTCCTATGGAACCTATGAATGTACATGCCATATGGAATGCTCCATGTCGAATAATGACATTGTGGAATCGATCTGGATATGTCCAGAAGATTTCGTAGGCCTTCTTGGCAGCAGCAAGATCGAATGTGAGAATTGTGTAAACCTGTCCAACAGCAGCAGACGCTTCCTGTGAGGTCTTTAACACATGCATCATGGTCGCATTGTCAGTGATAGGAGCATTTACTGGTGGCATGTATTCCACAGTTGTTTTTCTGTCGTCACTTCTCTCTCCAGTAAGCGAGATCCAACCTCCCAAACTTGGTACTGTTTGCTCAAGTGCCTTTGGTAGAGCTCTGCACAGCACCCACATCATGTCACATTCTTTGATATCAGAAATATAATCTGCTGTTTGTTAAGGCTCTAAAGTTGTACTACAGAGGCTGGGTTCAGCATGTTTCTTGGCATAACATGGCTGCATAACTAGAACATCTTCTGTCACCGATCTCTTTTTTTTTCTAGCAGTGGCAAGTACGTGCTCAGATTAATCACTTGGCTGACCGATGAATGTTTCTTGAATCACAAACCCATGGGTTGAGTGTGTCGTTCCAGCGCCAGATGCAGTTTCTTCATTGAGGTCGAAGTTGTCCCAACAAAAATGTAGCACTTCGTTGTCTTGCGTCTTGATGCCTGGTGGAATAGGACTATCATGGTCTTTGATGGCCATATGGATTGCAGTAAGGATTTCTAGTAGCCTTGAATATGACACACAGTGGCCAAACCTGTTCAGTAGCCTCACTATGTCTGCTCTCCCTGTCAAGTGCCAGACCGACATTCCAAGAAGTATATTGTTAGATGTCATCCATTTGCATTTTGTCGCAGCATATATTATGTCACGGCCAATAGATAATACTTTACATGTGTTATCAGCAGACAGTGCATCCATCCTCTTGCCAACATGAAGTGCAGAAAGGAAATTGGAAAGATGCCCCGGTGGAAAGTCCCATTCCTTGATATCATTGCCTGGCGGTGGTGGCCATGGCAAATCAGAAGCCTCTCTGTTGGCAGCTATTATGGTTCTTCGCAAGAACATGGCAGATTCTTCCAAACGCCTGCTTTCTGATGCAGCAGTCTGAAATGCAATTACCACTGCTTGACCTGATTGAACATATGTTGAATGGAGGAGCTCAGTGCGGTAATTTGGTTGCCAGAACTTAACTTTGTCGCCAAATGTTCTTCGAATTTTGTCCTTGAGTTTGCCGGTTTTGTAATTTGGATTGTAGTGTTCTGGATTTTTTTTGCTGCATAAAGAGCAAATATTTCTCCTTCAGCATACCAAGTCGCTCCACATTGGAATTATTGATGATAATCTCATTCGTGTAATATGATATGTATTCAAATGCAGCTGCATGGGCGACGTTTCTGTCCTTGGCATTTTCATCTCCACGAACTTGTGTTGAATTCCGCTCATCCTCGTGTGTGAATAGCCTATAACAGGAGCGATGATAGTATGCCTCTCTTGCTACAAGATCGGTCTCATTCACCTTTCACCTACCTATGACATCGTTTTGCAGGGATGGTTAGGGCTTTCTCCTTTATCAGATTACTGGCTGATGATGTTTCGCACTTGGTAAGGGTTTCTCCTTTCCCGTTTCTCTTTTTCGTTAGCTTGTTGCAAAACAGACATTGATCACTCGGTAGCAGTATACTTGAATAACCTGACACACGTCTCCTTTTCAAATGATAGTGTGACTAACCCAACCATCAGTGTCATTTGTTGCCTCACCTTTTAATAGTTTGGAAACATTTGTGAACTTCTGATAACATGATCTGTGATACCCATGCACATGATTCAGGTTTTCATCAGAAATATCCTTTATGATATGGCCATATGTCTCAAAATCTGATCCGTGCTTCTTGCGAATATTACATGCATCTTTGATCTTGCCAAAACTTGTCTCTGTTAGAGGTGTGAGTTTTGAAGTCCCTTTCGTGTTACAGCAATGTATGATGCACGTCAGGACAACATCTCTTTTGGTTTTCAGCTTCCTATTCTTGGCCACCAACTTCAAGGATGCTTCAGCTGCCATATCTTCCACCAAATGACATATGTTCCCTTGGCTGCAATATATGACATGATAAATTATGTAAACTTTGGTGACAACAATAACATAAAGAGAAATTTTCACTTATCTCAGTCTATGATTATATGTACCTCAAGTTAACTTATGAATTTATGGCAGTCACATCCACCACCAATTTAATAGCAAACAGGCAGATTATGAAAGTTTAGTGTCCTAGGTAACAGAACAACTCCATTTAAGAATGTTCAGACACTTGTTTTATATATTTTATTGGTTTGTAAAAAAATATTTCACAGAAATCAACTTTTTTAACATACCGTTTCCATAGAAACGGCTTTTTTTTTACATGATCGAGACCTCAAATGACTCCGATTTTTATTGCAATCAAACAGGCAGCTCAAAATAGATACAATGTAATGTTTACCACGTGTTTTCATGTTGTTAAATTACAAATATAGACCCCTCTATGACATTCTCTAAAATTATGAAATGTCTTGATCCGTTACCATGGTAACGACCCTAGCGGCCACACCCACCACCAACGTCAAGGCAAACAAGCAGATTCTGATAGCTGAGGGTTAGGGTTGCCCTTATTTTTCGAAAGTCGGATTTTTTATCGGGACGGGCAGTTTTCTGGTTTGAATCCGATTAAAAACAACGTGCGTAAAATATTTTTGAAATCAATTAATATATACAGGTCGCTCAACCAGGTCAAAGCTCGGACATTTTTGAAGAAAAAAAAGTGGTATTTTACAATGTTACAGATGTGTATGTAATTGGAAATTAGGACATATTTTGCTCGATTATTAACAAATACATGCTAAATAACATAATTGCTTTACATACTTTTGGTTCTAGGTCCCCCTCGTTACGAGTTAGCCCCTCAGGTGGGGGGGGGATCTCATGGGCGCCCATCTCTCACTCATTGTCGCCTAGTTTGCAGAGTTCACTGAAGACTTGCGGGCGTCAGGATGGCCACGGCGGTGACTTTCCACGACTTGAAGCAAGTATTGCCTCTGTTTCTCATCTTTCATGAGGGCCAGGTTGAACTGCTGCATAAGCGCCACACTCCGTTCAGCGAAATCTTTCGTCACAGCCAGGGCCCTCACTCTGCGCGCCGCTTCCATGTATTTGGGGTCCTGGGACCATGTTGTAGGGTCGTTGCGGAGGAAGTCGCGTTCCAGACGCAGGATTGTGAAGAAGTCCGCCGTGCTGGTGGTGACAAAGTGGGCCACGGTTTTGCTCGGAATGGCTTCGATGGTGGCGTCGACTTGAGCCAGCCGCCGAAGAGGATCATCTGACCCTTCCTATTGCTCCATAGCCTTGATCATGTCCCGCTTGATCGAGGCTGACAAGTTGTCATCGAAGAACGCCAATCCCACGATTCTCTCGCTCAGGTACCACAGGTGGCGACGGAACGCTGTGGACGTCGCCTTGCTCACCGCCTTGTCGGGGTAGGCCAGCAGCGCCTTGAGAAAAGCTAGGTCCTGCGCCGGGGCCGCTGCCGACTGGGACGCCTTGGACCAGGCCGTCACGTATGTGGAGACGCTGAAGATGACGAATCGCCGGATGCCGGATGTCTCGGCTGCCGTCAGTGAGAACTGGTCCCGGAACAGGTACACCTTGATGGCATACAGGACCTTGGCCATCCAGCGAGCACGGTGGAGGGCGCCCGGGCGAGTGAAGCGGGTTCCTCGCTTGGGTTGTCCACCGAGGACGATGGTGGAAAGTTCTAGGAGTTCGCGGTAGTCATCTCGTGGATGTTGAACGTCAACAAGGCGACCAAACTCAGCCAACAGGTCGTCGCGGATCTCTTGAAGGTGAGGCGGGATGTCCTCGTCGGTGAAGAGCTTAGGTGCCGCCTTGTTGATGAGTTCCCAGCGGTTTTGGAATCGTTTGAAGATCAGGATGTCCGGACCAGTCGAGGGACCGAGGCACGCCGTGAATGCCTTCTCGCACACCAGCTTGAGAACATGATGGCGACAGGCCAAGTGAAGAAGAGGTGGCGCTGCTGGCCTACCCCGACAAGGCGGTGAGCAAGGCGACGTCAACAGCGTTCCGTCGCCACCTGTGGTACCTGAGCGAGAGAATCGTGGGATTGGCGTTCTTCGATGACAACTTGCCAGCCTCGATCAAGCGGGACATGCTCAAGGCTATGGAGCAAGAGGAAGGGTCAGATGATCCTCTTCGGCGGCTGGCTCAAGTCGACGCCACCATCGAAGCCATTCCGAGCAGAACCGTGGCCCACTTTGTCATCACCAGCACGGCGGACTTCTTCACAATCCTGCGTCTGGAACGCGACTTCCTCCGCAACGACCCTACAACATGTTCCCAGGACTACATGGAAGCGGCGCGCAGAGTAAGGGCCCTGGCTGTGACGAACGATTTCGCTGAACGGGGTGTGGCGCTTATGCAGCAGTTCAACCTGGCCCTCATGAAAGATGAGGAACAGAGGCAATACTTGCTTCAAGTCGTGGAAGGTCACCGCCGTGGCCATCCTGACGCCCGCAAGTCTTCAGTGACCTCTGCAAACTAGGCGACAATGAGTGAGAGATGGGCGCCCATGAGATCCTCCCCCCCCCTCTTGAGGGGCTAGCTCGTAACGAGCGGGACCTAGAACCAAAAGTATGTAAAGCAATTATGTTATTTAGCATATATTTGGTAATAATCGTGCAAAATATGTCCTAATTTCTAATTACATACACATCTGTAACATTGTAAAATACCACTTGTTTTTCAAAAATTTCCGAACCTTGACCTCGTTGAATGACCTGTAAATATTAATTGATTTCAAAAATATTTTACGCACGTTGTTTTTAATCGGATTCAAACCAGAAAACTGCCCGTCCCGATAAAAAATCCGACATTCGAATAATAAGGGCAACCCTACTGAGGGTCCTAGCTATCATAAAACCATCATTTAAAATTGTGCCTTGGGGGCACCTTTACCTTTCGGTTTGGGCCCATGGACTATATGTACTCTCTCTCTCTCTCTCTCTCTCTCTCCTCTCTCTCTCTCTCTTCTCTCCTCTCTCTCTCTCTCTCTCTCTTCTCTCTCTCTCTCTTCTCTCTCTCCTCTCTCTCTCTCTCTCCTCTCTCTCTCTCTCTCTCTCTCTCTCTCTCTCTCTCCTCTCTCTCCTCTCTCTCTCTCTCTCTCTCTCTCTCTCTCTCTCTCTCTCTCTCTCTCTCTCTCTCTCTCTTTTCTCTCTCAAGCCCTACTTCATTATGACTTCATTTCGCCGCTTATATAATTATCAGTCCTTACATTCCACACACACACCACACACACACACACACACACACACACACACACACACACACACACACACACACACACACACACACACACACACACACACACACACACACCACACACAACACACACACACACCACACACACACACACACACACACACACACCACACACACACACACACACACACACACACCACACACGCACACACACACACACACACACACACACACACACACCCTTGTTTCCTCGCGACGGTCTCACGAGATTCCCTTTTCATGGTCCGTCGCTCCTTCTCAATGGCTGGCTTGTCCCGGGAGAAGAGGAAGAAGACCCGGAGCTGTTTATGTGTTGTGCAGGCGGTCGTGTCTTCCCAGCGGCGCTAATATTGGTTCCTCGGGAGTTATGTCCGGAGCCAACGGAACGTGAGACTTTATTAGCTCCAGGTGCATGGATGCGCCTCCCACCTGACTGCGCCGTTGTGGTGGGTGCAGCGGGGAGGGGAAGGCTGTGAGGGGAAAGGGATGTAAGGGGATGAGAAGACTATAAAAGGGTGAAGAAGACATTTAGGTGAGAGGGATATAAGTGAAGGAGAAGGCTATAAGGAGAGAAGGCTGAGAGAAGGGGAAGGCTGTGAGGGGATAAGGATATAAGGGGAGGGGAAGGGAAGGCTATGCGGGGAAGAACATAGTGGGAAGGGAAGGTTCTGAGGGGAGAAGGGTGTAAGGGGAGGGGAAGCAACAGCGTGGGAAGGGAAGGTTCTGAGGGGAGAAGGGTGTAAGGGGAGAGGAAGGAACAGGGTGGGAAGGGAAGGGTTGAGGCGTGCAGTGAATTCCTTTGAGAATGGAAATAGCAATCTCTTTCTGCCTTATAGAATATACTAGCAGGATACCCAGCGTTGCCCGTGTTTATTTTTTTTTGCATAACAATATGCATAATAATATCCTGTTCCGTCCCATCCCGTCCCATCCCGTCCCGTCCCGTCCCGTCCCGTCCCGTCCCGCCCCGCCCCGTCCCGTTCCGTCCCGTCCTGTCCCGTCCTGTCCCGTCCCGTCCCGTCCCTCCCCGTCCCGTACCGTCCCGTCCCGTCCCGTCCCGTCCCGTCCCGTCCCGTCCCGTCCCGTCCCGTCCCGTCATGTCCCGTCCCGTCCCGTCCCTCCCCTCCCTGAACAATAATATCCGAAAAATGAAAAGTCTCCTAAAAAGTCTCCGAAAAGTCTCCGAATTGAAAAAATAAAATCATAAACACCTAAGTTAGAGCCTTCCGGTTCTAATGAGACCACTTATAGCCTTCTCCGACGAAAACTGTGGGAGGAGTACGATAACAAACATATGGACATTGCCCTTTATATATTAGATAGTCCGGTGGACAAACCCCATATTTAGGCCGGACCTTTGAATTTGTGGTGCATAATTGTAATTGTTCTTTGCGGATTTTGATAGCCTGAAACCTCTAGTTTTGAAATCTGTCGGGTGCAACTTTTGCATCCTTGAGCATTTTTCAAAAATGACGACTGAAGATAGGAATGGGAATCACTGTTTAGGACTGAAAATTTGAGGTAGGGGTAAAATAAATAAACGGGAATAGATCACACATGTACATACCTTTGACAATGTTTTTACTACCAAAATGTTCGCATTGATTAGCTTTATCACCTCAAACTAATGATATATGAATTTCGTCCACAATAAGGTCATAGGAGGTCAAAAGGTCACACTTTTTGGCGTGAAAATGAAATTCGACGAGCTGACTTTGGCCTTTTCCTTTTACTGATACATATTTACATGCTGCCGCGTCATAAATGTGGACATGGGTAAGCCCAAAAAAGCAGCGGCAATTTTGTTTTAGTATCGAATTGTTGTTTGTCTGTTGTTTCTATCAATTAGTGTTGATATTTAGTGATATACTGTGCAATGCAACGGTAGTTTTTAAGGCTTACACTGGGGTGTTTTTATTCATTTTGTTATCTTATGTAGTTTTCTATTTAGGGGCTTCTATTTTGTATGAAATGAGAATTATACATTTTTGGAATCTTTATATTAGTCTACTTTACTCTATTATATAAGTCAAACTTTTTTTGTCTGCTTAGATTATTTACACCCAACAATTATTGATTGTTATGTTATTCATCGACAATAAAATAAAGAATTGTATTGTTTGATAACAATTGCTACAGCTTAGGGGCTTTTTGTGGGTTTAGGGGTCTAAACAGATGCATAGTTGGCAATTAACATGCTGCTTTACTGGATCTATGGGATGTGTCTTTAATTAATTATTTATACCTAACAATCTAGTATAGAACGCAAGGACTCCGGTTACCAAACAGACTTGTTGTCACAGGGAAAGCTGATACTCCTGTTGAAGTCTGGCAAGGTGTACGAGTGGAGAGATCAGATTTGAAAACTAACCATGAGGAAGCAGACGTCATCATTCCACACCAGGTTGTCCAGTTTGTTTCTAACACAAGAAAGACTATTAAAGTAATCTCAGATGACACAGACGTGTTTGTATTGCTTGTACATTACTACCACTACTGTCAACTCTCTGCATGCCTTGTCATGGAACCGACTTCTCCTGAAAGGACTTCAGTGAACATTGGAGACACCGTAATAAAACACCAGGCTATTGTTCCACAGCTGCTGGCAGCACATGCGTTGACAGGATGCAACACAGTTGGTTGCTATTTTGGAATTGGAAAAATCAAAGCAGTAAAAGTCCTAAAGACAGGATATAAACTGGACAGCATAGGATAACCTGAAGCCCAACACGAGACAATAATTCGAGAAGCAACCCAGTTTATTGCAGCATGCTATAGAGAGAAAGTTGGACCAAACGACAGCATGTCAGATATCCGATACAGACATTGGATCTCCAGCATGGGCAGAAAAAGTGCTGCGTCAGTTCACCAACTGAAGACTCTTCCTCCTACAAGTGAAGCGTTTGTCGAGAACGTGAAAAGGGCACATTTTCAAGCATGCATTTGGAGGTCGGCACTGACTGGCGGGGCACCAGATATGGATCCTCTGGAGAACGGCTGGGTATCTGATGACGATTTTGGTGTATTAATGCCAGTGACCCTCCCACTACAAACGGAAATTACTCCAGCAGCTGTTATGAAGCTGATCCAATGTGGCTGCTCAAGCGAAACACCATGCTCAACTGAGAGGTGTGGATGTGTGGCTGGTCCGATGTCCTGTTCTGCTTTTTGTCGCTGTCGAGCAGAAATAAGAACATGTCGGAATCGCTGGACATTGCTGAAACAACGGATAGAGGATGCCAATGACTCGGATGAAGATGAAAGTAATGATGGGGATGACAGTGATGACTGATGTGTTTGATTATATGAGTTTCCTCATTGGATGCTACTGCAATAGATCTCGTCTCTAAGACACTTGTGTATTTTGTTATGTTCTAGTGGGAATAGATTAGCTTAATCCCTTAGATTCATGAAATAATGTGGATATAAAGCTGATTATTCTCTGTAAATATGTTAATGTATACGCTACCCATTTTTGCGGCCATCTTAGATTGGGTATTCAGAAATATTGTTATTGTACTCATCCCAGTCTAATTGGATGGTTTAATCTTATTTTTTGTTATGAATTATTAGTTTAACAGACCGTCTATTTTTCAGACCGTATAAATAAAAGTGTTTATTGTAATTTCACTGGTGTTATTGGATTCCTTGACCACAAAAACCTATGGTTAGACACCAAAATGACTGTTGTAAGTCAAATATTAAGGAAGCTATCAATATAAAACCATTACTACGTTGGTGTATTATGTATATTAGCCGCCATCTTGAATTTCTTAAAATGCTCAAGGGTGCCATAATTGCACCCGACGGATTCTTATTAATGGCACACTCAGTGATCAAAATCCGCAGAGAACAATTATGCACCACAAATTCCAAGGTTCCACCCCCTGGCTGCTGGACTAATATGAATGTTTGCGTTTTTGGAGACTTGTTTTCAAGTTCGATTTGTCACGGTATTGTATGAAAATATTAGATCTATTTTCATCAAAAGAAGAGATATTCAAAGCTGATAAAAACGTAAAGGCTAACCCGTAAAATTTGGTTCATGGTAAAAAAAATTCAGGGATTCAAGTTTCAGAAATAAGAATGAAGTCAAGCGTCATGATGTCTGTATTTGAAAAAAACGGAGTGATGAAATTGAAATGAATAACCTTATTTTCCATTGATGGTATGAACACAATGGAAATTGAATGGGAATAGAAAACCTTGTGCAGAGGGACCGCATGAGTAACGATAGAGGCATGCAAAGAACACAACATTGACGACACATGTAACAAACTGCACCTAACGAGGCACTGGCGGGTGCGTTGAGGGACGAATGGCCTTGGTCTGTGTAACTCAGAAAGTGTTGGATTAGCCATCTTTTTATTACATTCGTTGTAGTTCGAGCTGCTATTTCTGTTTATTCAATCTAATTTTTTTCTTATTCCTACAATCTATTACTTATTATTTTATATTTTCAACAATTTGTTTTATAAACTTAGCTATTTTATCTTATTCTCTTCTTACTATTAATTCACTAGTCTTATCATTATTTCTGTCACTCATTGTTTTAGTTATTTTTTTTGTTTAGTCGATTTTTTTTTCTTATTTTGCTTATTCTATGTTACTCTCTCATTCACGAAATCTTGTCATTATTTTTTTCACTCATTTTTTTTCTCGTTTTTGTCTTCTATAGTCGAGGTTTCTTTCTTGTGTTATTTGTCCTATTGTCTGCTCCACCCACATAAGATAAACTTATACTCTCGCAGAGCCCGCCAAGGTGTTATGCAAGAATGTTATGCAAGAATGTTATGCAAGAATACGCAGTGTGTTTTAGGGCGGGGGAGAGTGAGCGGTTATTTCCCTGTTTTAATTATCACTTATTGTCGTTAATCAGCTTTGACACTTAATGAGATGTTATTCCTTATGTACATTTTACCGAATCGCATGTTTAGCTGATTTAAACAATGCCAGTGTTTCAAATCTGGAAAAGGAAAAGGGACCGTCAGGACTGCAACAATTACCGCGGTATTACACTGCTCAGCGTGCCAGGCAAGGTACTTGCCCATCTATTGCTGACACGGATCTGCAGTCATCTGCTGAAGCATCAGAGACCTCAGCAGTCTGGGTTCACGCCTGGTAAGTCAACAACGGACCGTATCCTAGCGCTTCGTGTCCTGGTGGAACGCCGACGTGAATTTCGACAGGGGATGCTTGCAGCCTATGTTGATCTCAAGAAGGCATTTGACTCAGTGCATCGTGAGTCACTCTGGGATCTTCTGCGACTTCGCGGGAATCCTGCAAGGACTATTGGTTTGATAACTGGTCTGTATTCTGGGACTGAGAGTGCTGTAAAGTGTGGGGCAGGTGTATCCAGCTTCTTTCCTGTTAATACAGGAGTGAGGCAAGGGTGCGTCCTTGCCTCATCACTATTCAACACTTGTATGGACTGGGTACTGGACAAAGTTGTAGATCAAAGTGATTGTGGAGCATCCGTCGGCAGCACCAAGATCACTGATCTTGTTTTTGCCGATGATGCAGTAATCCTTGCTGAGTCGCTGGAGGTCCTGGTGATGGCTCTCGAGGCGCTGCACGAGGAGGCAAAGCCTTTGGGACTTGAGGTCTCCTGGCTTAATACCAAGGTATAGGTGTTTGGAGGCTTACTAGATGAAACAGTACAGTCTGTTCATGCGTGCGGCGAGAACATTGAGATCTTGGAAAGTTTTACATACCTTGGTAGCGCAGTCCATAATGACGGTGGGTCACGTCAAGATGTCTTACGGCGGATTGACATAGCCCACGGTGTTATGGACTCCCTCAACGGGAGTATTTGGCGTTGTCGGTACCTGTGCAGGAGGACAAAGATCCGGATCTTCAAGTCGCTTGTGATCCCTGTCTTACTCTATGGTTGTGAGACATGGACACTAAATAGTGACTTGAAGAGACGAATAAATGCCTTTGGTAATAAGTGTCTTCGCAGAATCATGGGGATATCGCTGGGATGATTACGTGTCAAATCAGCGACTGCACCGTGAGACTGAATCGAAGCCTATTACCTGCATGGTCCGTCAGCGCCAACTTCGGCTATATGGGCATGTGGCACGCTACCCTGAAACCGATCCTTCCCATCGAGTTGTATCTGTAAGAGACAATCCGGCGTGGAGGAGGCCAAGGGGGCGTCTACAAGGCTCGTGGCTGGGGCAAGTTGATGTTTTTTGTCGAGAGCTGCTTGGTATAGGAAAGGAGCCTGCATGGGGACTCGCGCGTGGTGACCCACGGGAGTGGCGTCGTAGGGTGGGCGAGGCGACGCGCCCCCCCCGGCGTATGCCCCCAATGATTGATTGATTGAGTGTTTCAAAATGGAAGAAACGTTTACCTATGCTCATCAGGAAATTGGAATGCACAGGCAATTAACAGAGTAAGGATCAAATGAAAGAAAAAGATGTGTGATATTCAGTTATTGGGTACGTTGGATGTTAATTATGAAAGCATACTTAAAGATTACTGTAAATAAAGTGTGTATTAAGATACTAATTCAGGAAATGAATGGTTATTATATTTTCTGTCTTTGCGATGCTCACGAAGCTGACATCCTTGTATATAAATCATGCAAGTGGTTATCAGGAATGTGAAGAAAAGTTTTTAGTTCGTTGGTAGAAAAGTTAGGGAAGGTCTAACCTTTCTCACAGTGAATGACATCCTTTGCAAGTAAGAAGCTATTCCCAGATTAGTGAATAAAGAAATTTAATTGAGCGCGATATCAACCTACCAGGAAAGTCTGTACACCAATGAGTGCTGAATACCATAAAAGGCTACGTGACTACATACATAAACGAGGAGGAATACAAAGGAATACAAAGGAATACAAAGGAAACACAAACAGCAACAGACCGATAGGTCCTTACAAGACTGTTTGCTTTAACTACACTACACTAACTAGATAATAAGAGAGAAAGGATAGGAAGTAGAAGGCTCCTCCCCACCCACCCATCCCTCCAGCCGAAGCTGGCCGGAAAAGAAGTGATACCATGCAATATAGAAAAACTGCATGGAATTTGTGAGGAAAGTTGAAGGCTGTAATCTATGGCTAACTACTACTAGTTTGTGGGGGTAGGTTTAGTGCTTGATAGATAGGTCATGTTATGTGTGTTTTGTAATGGTGTGAACACAGCGTGGAGGTTCAAGGGTGGTGCGGCAGCCTTGCCTGGCGCTTTCTTGGGAGGCAGCAGTCAATCAGGCCCCAGCTCCGTTCAATCCACTGCGGATTGTGTACTTTCCATGTAGGACGCCGTACACTTCAATGCCTCCTGCAGCAGTGACCCCTGGTACCTTAAATCCCGATGGTGGTCACTAACTGACAGGACCCTAACTGAACCACAGCCCGTCACAGGTCGAGAGTAGTAGTGGTAACCGTTAACTCGGGGCTATCTGTGTGTGTTATGAGGTCTAATGTAGTGTTGGTGTAGGCTCAGTGTGGAAGTTCGGGGGTGGTGCGGCAGCCTTGCCTGGCGCTTTCTTGGGAGGCAGCAGTCAATCAGGCCCCAGCTCCGTTTCAATCCACTGCGGTAGTGCACTTTCCAAGTAGGACGCCGTGCACTTCAATGCCCCCTGCAGCAGTGACCCCTGGTATATAAATCCCGATGGTGGTCACTAACTGACAGGGCCCTTACTGAACCACAGCCCGTCACAGGTCAAAAGTTCAAAAAAAGTTCAAAAAAAGTTCAAAAGAGGAGGAGGAAGAGGAGGAGGAGGAGGAGGAGGAGGAGGAGGGGTGATGTAACGTGATTCCCCAAGAAGCGATCAATACCTACTAGTGTGCGGATGAAAATGTGATGATATGTAAAGATAAGGAACAGCAAAAATAGAGGGTGGAGGGGGGGTGGGCGAGAGAGAGAGAGAGAGAGAGAGAGAGAGAGAGAGAGAGAGAGAGAGAGAGAGAGAGAGAGAGAGAGAGAGAGAGAGAGAGAGAGAGAGAGAGAGAGAGAGAGAGAGAGCGAGCGAGCGAGCGAGCGAGCGAGAGAGAGAGAGAGAGAGAGAGAGAGAGAGAGAGAGAGAGAGAGAGAGAGAGAGAGAGAGAGAGAGAGAGAGAGAGAGAGAGAGAGAGAGAGAGAGAGAGAGAGAGAGAGAGAGAGAGAGAGAGAGAGGAGCGAGCGAGCGAGAGAGAGAGAGGAGGAGAGAGAGAGAGAGAGAGAGAGAGAGAGAGAGAGAGAGAGAGAGAGAGAGAGAGAGAGAGAGAGAGAGAGAGAGAGAGAGAGAGAGAGAGAGAGAATATTGCGAGGGGGGTATGGAGGAGGAGGAGGAGGCGTGTCATCTCCAAGAAACACTTTCTCTTTTTTTCCGATGGCCTCCAGGCAAGCCATCACTAAGGCAACTTAACCCCCGTAAACACACACACGCACACACACACACACACACACACACACACACACACACACACACACACACACACACACACACACACACACACACACACACACACACACACACACACACACACACACACACACACACACACACACACACACACACACACACACACACACACACACACACACACACACACACACACACACACACACACACACACACACATAATTCGCTTGAGATAAAAGGTAGAAGAAGTCCATTAGAAAGATTAGTGGCGTCCATTAGATCTATTACCCAGCAACCTTCTCTCCAGCACTTCAGAGAGAAAACCAAACATTAAGGGTAATCAACTCGACGGCTGAAAAAGGTCAATAGGTGTCGCCGAGACGCTAGAAAGGCGTGAAGGGCAAGACGTGTGTAGGGTGAGGCAAAGGCAGCGAAGGAAGAAAGAGTAATACTAAAATGAAAGCTTGCACAACTTAAAAGGAAAAAAATGTAATATAGGCATTGGGGATACAAGAAGTCAACAAACTTTCCCTCAAAAAACCGAATAAAAGGAATTTAGGGATAAAGTAAACATAAAAGTATAAAAAGGAAAAAATCTAATTTTGAAATAATACAAATGTAAGGAAAATATAAAACTCATTTGCCAAAAAAGTATTCATAGTTAAAATCTAGAGGGGAAAAACGTACGAGGCAATAAAATCCGTCCATAAAACTTATTTTTTCACAAGCGAGAAAATTGAAGCCTTGTGTTCAATTATTTTTTCCTGACACTTTTTTTTCGTTCAAAGGATTTACACTGACTTTCAACACATGTTATGAATATCCACATAGTGTTTTATTCTTTGTTTTGAACACTCTCTCTCTCTCTTTTTGTCTTGCTCTCTCTCACTCACTCACACACATACACACACACACACACACACACACACACACACACACACACACACACACACACACACACACACACACACACACACACACACACACACACACACACACACACACACACACACACACACACACACACACACACACACACACACACACACACACACACACACACACACAAGGTAGATAGACAGATATATTGAAGAGGAGGAGCAGGGAAAAGAGGCGTTGGTGGTAGTGGTGGAGAAAAATGATAACAAAAATAAGAAGCGATAAGAGGGAGTTGCAGCAGCCCAAGGACATTCAACAGCCCTTCTTTTACTCCTTTTATTTTTCTCTTTAGGCTCTTTCCCTCTCCTTTCTCTTCTCCAATTCATCCTCTTTTTTCCATTTCCTTATCTTTCTCCTCCTCCCACATTTGGTTCCTTTCTTCTTTACTCTTTGCTTTTCTTTTTCCTCCCCTTCCATCCTCCTCCTCCCCCACCTCCCTCTCCTCCTCTTCTTCCTCCTCCTCCTCTTCCATTTCGTTCTTCTTCACCGCACCTTTCCACTCCTTCTGATCACAAGCGATGCGAGATGATATGCTTGGTTGCAATTCTTATCCTGTGGTTTTCATCCCTATTGTTACGCTGGTTAAGAGACGGATGGACAAGTAAAAGTCCTGCAGCAGACACCTCACCTTCCCACGCCACCCACAATGCCCAGGGTCTCCGGCAGCATGTTATCTGCTGCCGCGGGAGGAGGTGAACATCGCAGTGGTGCTTGAGGTGCAGGTGTCAGAAAAAACCCGAAGAAGAAAGGAGAGGATGAGGGCGATCAGGAGAATCTAAATGGAAATCTTGGTATTGAAAGGCACATCTTTGTCTTGCGTCCTCGTGGAAGCCTGAAGGGAGATAGCGGCTGATTGGCCCTTCGACGGATAACGCATGTGAAAGGAGACATGAAGAGACCTTGGGAGAGAAGGATTTGCGGCGCCTGGCTTTGGAAACTCGGTAATGTAACAATTGTTCAAGACGCTGCACGGGGAATCATCGAGTTGTTGAGTGTAAAGAACTTCTGTACTGTATAGGTGTAAGGAAGGTTTATCTAGTTGTTACAAGGAATATTTTGTGTCGAGTGAATTTTCAAGGAACGAGTAGAATCTCACGAGTCTGCTTATTACTCTCTTGCTCACGAGTACGGTGTCGGCTGGGCATTGGCAGCTTCCTAAATAAAAAGTTGGTTTCATTAGGGTTTCCTAAATGGGTGTTGGGTGCTCAGCTAGATAAGAGTTTCCTTCCTTTAACAGTTTCATTAATTTTATCGTAAATATATTAGTGGGATCTTCAGTTGTATAATAATTTATCTGTAGGTTAAGTACGGAATTTGAATGAAAAAAATATGTGTAAGTAAATATTATTGAACTCCATGCCTCACTTTTACATCTATAAGAGTACATTCCAGCAAGTGTGAGTTATTGGAGTTGACTTATCCTCGCGATGGCTCACAGGAGAATCAGGGATGTAGAGCGCAAAATAATCATATTCTAAACCTGGCAATAGTTCTTAGAAAGCATATAATAGTTAGAAGAAAGAATTATGAAAAAAATAATGCAGCTTGTCTCGTGCTGGTTATAAATACAACCTACACGCGTTTCCTAGTTTCTCTTTCTCTTTGAATGTATATATATCATCGTATTTCAAGAAATGTTCAATGTGACACCTTGACCATCGTGTTATTTGTTTTCTTAATCACACAGAAACATTTGGAACACACTGCAGATCATAAAGATGAGGAAAACTACAACTCTGTTTTCGCCCTACATGTACCCAAGCACAGCGACCTACAGTATATGTATCCGAGGATTTTTTTTCGTTGAATTATTTTACTATGACTTTTTTTCAAATGGAACTCATTTTGTGCGACTTTCCAGCGTGTTTTATTTGCCCCCGGGCTGTCAGTCTCGCCAGTGCCAGTCACCGGGCGGGGCAGGACAGGCATTTGTCGCGTTGCTGGTGCATTTTCAACACTGTGTCAGCCATGTTGTTTTTCTCTATCGCCCTGCGTGGGTAGGAAGGTATTTTCTTTTAACGAACGCATTTAAATACCTGGCTGGCTAGGGATGGGGAAAAAAAATTTGTCACTGTTAGTTTTGTGATGGAAAAACAGGTTGTGTCACGGCACTGTGTAGCGTGTAGCAAATGGGCCGCGTGTGTGTGTGTGTGTGTGCTTGTGTTTGTGTTTGTGTGTTATGTCTGTGTGTGTGTGTGTGTGTGTGTGTGTGTGTGTGTGTGTGTGTGTGTGTGTGTGTGTGTGTCTGTGTGTGTGTGTGTGTGTGTGTGTGTGTGTGTGTGTGTGTGTGTGTGTGTGTGTGTGTGTGTGTGTGTGTGTTTGTGTTTGTGTTTGTGTGTGTTATGTCTGTGTGTGTGTGTGTGTGTGTGTGTATGTGTGTGTGTCTGTGTGTGTCTGTGTGTGTGTGTGTGTCTGTGTGTGTGTGTGTGTGTGTGTGTGTGTGTGTGTGTGTGTGTGTGTGTGTGTGTGTTGTGTGTGTGTGTCTGTGTGTCTGTGTGTGTGTGTTGTGTGTGTGTGTGTGTGTGTGTGTGTGGTGTCTGTGTGTCTGTGTGTGTGTGTGTGTGTGTGTATATGGGTGTCTGTGTGTCTGTGTGTGTGTAGGGGGGTTGCAGCTTACCGTTAACGCTTCTAAGTGCGTTTTTCATTTGTTTGTTTTTATCTATATATTTGTCTGCTTGTTTGTTTGTTTGTCTTGGAATGAGGTGAAATATATTTAGGAAATTTGGAACACAAAACTTAGCTTACTCACTGAATTAATGAGCGCTTTTAATTAACACAGTAAGTACCCTGGCGTGCACACACACACACACACACACACACACACACACACACACACACACACACACACACACACACACACACACACACACACACACACACACACACACACACACACACACACACACACACACACACACACACACACACACACACACACACACACACACACACACATTTTATGTTACCTTTCTTTTCACCTCTGACATTTAAAGTATTGAATTTAAAAATAGACTAAAATTTGAAAACAAAGTCGCTGGTTGAAGGCAGATCTATTGGTGTAATTAAACTATATCCATCTTGAGCTTTGTATTTCATTCATTGTAAAATTTAACAACGAATATAAAATAATGTATAATAAATAAGAAAGCTGGGAAGTAACGAAATTCCCTTGAAGAAGAGTGCCTTACATCCTTCCCCCCTCTCCTCCTCTGCCGTGATGGCATGATGAATGTTGAAGAGACGTGGGTAAGGGTAATAGTTCAAGAAGGGTCACCACCTTGGCCACTCCCGCTGCTGCTGAGAGAGAGCCAGGGAAAGGTATCACTCATGCCTCGTCTGGAGGGTCAGGGTTGGGGTGTGTACATTTTCCTTTCAAGTATTTCCATCGACCTTGAATTTATTTTGCTTCTGTCTTATTGAAAAATAAAAGCTACGTTTCACTTTGTAATTTCCTCCCGCTTTATTGGTCTTGTCGGTGATGAGACTCAGATAACCTAGCGTGGAAGTGCACCTTAGTGCACACACACACACACGCACACACACACACGCACACACACACACGCACGCACACACACAGGTATTCATTGACAACCTATTTTCCATGCATGCATGTCCCACTCAAACCACAACAATTTGCTATACACTTAAATTTAACACATTTCATCAACTTCCACCAAGAATCGCCGATAGTATTCCCAAACTGTATGCTGTATGCACCTGCCTCTGCCTACCTATGCAACCTTCATAAGCGTAAAACAGGGAAGAGATAACATCATTACCTCGCGCCGAAAAAGTTATCTCAAGCATGGAGGTAGTACCCATACTACCTCCATGATCTCAAGGTTTATAGAGAATGAAAATACTCAAGGTCCACCAACCAGCCTCAGACACCCAACATAATTTTCATCAATGATTTTTTCTGCTTTCTTTATTTAAGGGTGAAAGATTACGCTTCTGGGGTATTCTCTTTCGGGTAAGTGCAGGATTGTGTCCAATAAGACTTAGGGAAGTGGTAAAAGGCTGAAAAAGGAGAAGGGTGGGAGGTCTGAGGATGGAGTCATGGAGGAGGAGGAGGAGGAGGAGGAGGAGGAGTCTCTTGCTACGAGTACTTCTTCTTACACTATGATAGATTGCCCCTATTCACTCCTGTCCCCTTCTCCGTCCTCAATAGCAGGTTGCCCCGCCACCCTTCCTTCGGTAAATTCTCCCCACTTATACTCCCCACTTAACCACTTGATTCTCCCCACACCACTCCCTCCGTTCACTTAAGCTCCACCCCTAAGTGACGTCACGAGCTTGGACAACGGTGATTGGCTGGAGACATCCCCCATACCCCATACTATTCCAGAGAACGGCAATAAGCCGTTCCTACCCCGACAATGCTGTACCGTTGACGCCTCCAAGCCGCCCCAGGGAAACAAACATCACCTTCTTGATTCATGTTCCGGTGCCATTACGTCTTGTTTGCCAAATATATACACGAGTATATTGCAGAAAAAGTATTGACACAACCTTCTCCTCCTTTTCCCCCTCCTCTTCTCTATTATTACTCCTATTTCTTGTTTATGTCTATATTATATCTATTATGTTTTTTACTTTATTATTTACTTTATCTATTCTTCCATCATTCACTCTCCCTCTTCCGTTTATGCTCTTGTAATATTACCTTCTTATTCCATTTAGCTTACTCTCCACCATTGCCTATTTTATCTCTTTCTTCTTCCTTTTCTTTTTTCATATTATCTGATCATTTTCTCTTATATATATTTGTCTTCCTTTCCCCATCTTCTCTCACTTCTTCCTCTTTCTTATCATTTCTCCCTCCATTATCATCTCTTCCTTGGCTTTTTTCCTCTTTTTCCTTCTTGTATTTTTTGTACTTTCCTCTTTGTTTTTCTTTTTGCAAGGGTGTTAAGTAAAATTTGTGTCAAGTCATATGCCAATTTCTAATTTTACACCAATTTACAATTTATAATTTTTGCCAATTTAAGTATTATTTTTGTATTACTTACACATAATCATAAGGAGCGAGAAAAATACGAAAATCCCGCTTACTGCTAGTCCTCGTATAACAAATAAAAGACAAAAATAGATTGTTCCGTCAGTCATTGGAGCCATTCTCTTTTTCCCTCACTCTTTTCTTTCACCTCAATGTCCTTCCTCCTCTCTTCCGTCTCCATTCTTTCCCGCTACCTCTCCATCCACTTCAGCCTCTCACCTCCTCCTCCTCCTCCTCCTCCTCCTTCTCTTCCTCCTCCTCCTCCTCCTCCTCCTCCTCCTCCTCCTCAATTGTAAAATTGTAACGAATGAAGCAAAGTACTTCTTCACAAACCGTTTTGTAAGCGTATGGAATGGGCTGCCGTCAGACGTAGTAAACTCAAATACAATAGAATCATTTAAAAATCGCCTCGATAAATATTTCATATCAAATCCCCGGTTGTCACTGTTTATCTCTGAATAATAAATTTATCTCGCGGGCCTCTGATACTTACTCTCATTGCGTAAAATGATTGCGAGTCGCGTCTACACAACCCCTCCCACACGTCTCAGACAGCCCCGAGTAAACGGTCACTACTACAACTTTTGACCTGTGACGGGCTGTGATTCAGTAAGGGCCCTGTCAGTTAGTGACCACCATCGGGATTTATATACCAGGGGTCACTGCTGCAGGGGGCATTGAAGTGCACGGCGTCCTACTTGGAAAGTGCACTACCGCAGTGGATTGAAACGGAGCTGGGGCCTGATTGACTGCTGCCTCCCAAGAAAGCGCCAGGCAAGGCTGCCGCACCACCCTCGAACTTCCACACTGAGCCTACACCAACACTACATTAGACCTCATAACACACACAGATAGCCCCGAGTTAACGGTTACCACTACTACTCTCGACCTGTGACGGGCTGTGGTTCAGTTAGGGTCCTGACAGTTAGTGACCACCATCGGGATTTAAGGTACCAGGGGTCACTGCTGCAGGAGGCATTGAAGTGTACGGCGTCCTACATGGAAAGTACACAATCCGCAGTGGATTGAACGGAGCTGGGGCCTGATTGACTGCTGCCTCCCAAGAAAGCGCCAGGCAAAGCTGCCGCACCACCCTTGAACCTCCACACTGTGTTCACACCATTACAAAACACACATAACATGACCTATCTATCAAACACTAAACCTACCCCCACAAACTAGTAGTAGTTAGCCATAGATTACAGCTTTCAACTTTCCTCACAAATTCCATGCAGTTTTTCTATATTGCATGGTATCACTTCTTTTCCGGCCAGCTTCGGCTGGAGGGATGGGTGGGTGGGGAGGAGCCTTCTACTTCCTATCCTTTCTCTCTTATTATCTAGTTAGTGTAGTGTATTTAAAGCAAACAGCCTTGTAAGGACCTATCGGTCTGTTGCTGTTTGTGTTTTCTTTGTATATTCCTTTGTATATTCCTCCTCCTCCTCCTCCTCCTCCTCCTCCTCCCTCCTCCTCCTCCTCCTCCTCCTCCTCCTCCTCCTCCATCCTCAGACCTTCCACCCTTCTCCTTTTTCAGCCTTTTACCACTTCCCTAAGTCTTATTGGACACAATCCTGCACTTACCCGAAAGAGAATACCCCAGAAGCGTAATCTTTCACCCTTAAACAAAGAAAACAGAAAAAATAAATGCTGAAAATGATGTTGGGTGTCTGAGGCTGGTTGGTGAACCTTAACTATTTTCATTCTCTATAAACCTTGAGATCATGGAAGTAGTATGGGTACTAATGTAATGTAGTAATGGAGAGCCCAGTGCTAAAAGGGAAGGGAGTGCTGGGAAGGAGAGGGAGATGAGGGAGAACGGGAAGGAAGCTCTCACCCTTCAGGCGTTCCAAGCCTTGAGGGCAAGAGGACACCAAGCCGATAGCCAACATTCCACTTAGGGGACACACACGCACACACACACACACACACACACACACACACACACACACACACACACACACACACACACACACACACACACACACACACACACACACATACACACAGACATACACACAAGAAAAATGAGACTTAATATCGGTTGCAGATGAAATTAACTGTAGTGTCGAGTAGATTAATTAGTTCACTGTACTCAGCCGGATCCTGGTGAAATATACGACTATGTTTTTTATTCTCAGAGAGAGAGAGAGAGAGAGAGAGAGAGAGAGAGAGAGAGAGAGAGAGAGAGAGAGAGAGAGAGAGAGAGAGAGAGAGAGAGAGAGAGAGAGAGAGAGAGAGAGAGAGAGAATTATGAGACAAAAAATAAGAAGTAACATCCAGGCACAAATAGGAACAAAGACAGTGGAGACAGACAAACACACAGACACTGAGAGCGACCTTGAAATCGCAAGTGTCCATAATCACAAACAGGCAAACAATTGTCTGCGTTTACTAGAATTCACACGGGATTTTGTTCCATAATTGCCGCTATCGCATGTCGTTTGGCTGGACTACGTGCCAGCTTTGAGGCAGTCTTGGCGGGGCAGGTGTAGGGAGTCAACGGGCCAGGCAGAATGGCAATTATGTGAACCAAGGAGCTAAATGTATATTCTTCGTAAATTCCCGAAGTCCTTTCCCACCCTTATTAGTGTAGTTTTTTGTTAGTTGCGTTTAAGGGGGGGATAGGGGGTAAAGGGGGCATCTCTCCCCCATTTCATAATTACGTTTTAAAGGTATCTGAAGAGATCTGTGAAGGTCTAGAGAAAAAATCCCACTAATATGGGCGGGAACGGACTCTGGAATTTAACCATATTCTTTTGCAACTTAATTTTTTTTTACTGTAACAAAACAATAACACCAGGTAAGCAGGTTTCGTTTTTGTTCATTTTCAATATTTTTTTTTTTTTATCGAACTAATTTTCAGACAACACTATAAATATAGTACGTAATCATATCTTTTCCGTTGCAAGTCTTACCATAATACTTACCACCTACACAAGGCCTCCCGCGGCACCGCTGGTGATGTTCACCCTCCTTCTAGGTCAAGACTCCCCATTAATACTACTTAAATACTACATAATAGAAATAAAAATGTAATATCCTGTTGATGACGGGATGACTTACCAAGACTCAGCTAACCGAGCCGACGATGCTAAGAACAAGTAAGAGCACGCGTCAAAACATATACTAAGGTATTCATGAGAGGAAAATGTAGCTGTTATATTATGAGAGCATAATAAAGGCAGGAATAATAGCGAAAGTTAAAGGCTCGACACACACACGCACACACACACTTACACGCACACGCACACACACACACACACACACACACACACACACACACCACACACACACACACACACACACGCACACAAACACACACACACACACACACACACACACACACACACACACACACACACACACACACACACACACACACACACACACGAAAAAATAATACATAACAAGTTAAGACGAACTGAAATCGAACAATCATGGAAAATTCCAAATTGAGAAAATTCAAGATATTGATATGAAGAAAAAAATCCGAACAGGTCACAAGTAGAGCAAGAAAGTTAGAAAAGAGGAAACGAGGAAATGAAAGACTCATAAACAGGGAAGAGAGAGGACAATAGGAGAAGAGAAAATTTGATTCAGGCAGCTGAAAAAAAAAGCTTATTCAGCGTATAGAGTAGAATTACGTCACCTGAAAAGTGAGATAAATACACGAGGAAGAAGAGGAGAGGAGGAGGAGGAGGAGGAGAAGGGAGAGGAGGAGGAGGAGGAGAGGAGGAGGAGGAGGAGGAGGAGGAGGAGGAGGAGGAGGAGGAGGAGGAGGAGAGGAGGAGGAAGGAGGAGGAGGAGGAGGAGGAGGAGAGGAGGAGAGAAGGGAGTAAAGGAAGAAGAGAAGGGAGTAAAGGAAGAAGAGAAGGTACGAATGAGGAAATGACAAAGAAAAGAAAGTGAAGATCTGCAGCAGGGGAGGATGAGAGAGAGAGAGAGAGAGAGAGAGAGAGAGAGAGAGAGAGAGAGAGAGAGAGAGAGAGAGAGAAGAGAGAGAGATGAGAGAGAGAGAGAAGAGAGAGAGAGAGAGAGAGAGAGCGTGAGGAGAGCGAGAGAGAGAGAGAGAGCAGAGAGAGAGAGAGAGAGAGAGAGAGAGAGAGAGAGAGAGAGAGAGAGGAAAATCATGTTCCTATTCAAACAGATATAAGAATCTTTTCATAAATATAAAGATGAAAAAAGTCTGAATAATACATTTAAAAGGACCCTCAAACAAAAAACAATCAAAAAATTCTCACACGAATTAAATGAAAACTCGTGATGTGAAAGAAAGACAACGAAATGCGGATGTTAAAAATATATACAGGGAGAAGGATGATGAAAGAAGAACGACAGAGAAAGAGCACGTCAAGGAGCGGGTGAGACAAGGCAGCTAAGTGAGTGACATCAAAGAAGAGCTAAGAGTAAGCTGCAAGAAGGCAATTTATCATTCAGGGTAATTGCTTCACGCTGATCTATTGCCCAAGACACTAACGACCAGCTGCCAGCCACGACCCCCGCCACCTGCTACCACCACCACCCACCCACCCATCCACCCACCGGTTGGGTGGGTGGGTGGGTGTGTGGGAGGGAGTGTTACATACACGGATACACACAACACACCAGTGTTATGTTTAGTGGTGAAGGGAAACGTGGGCTGAATATCAGAATGTAACTTTTACTGGGTTCAGGTTAGTGTTTTTTTTTTTCCATGAAAGCAATCAGAATGCATGACCACATAACCATGGCAGTGTTTGATATTGGAACCATATGGAATAGATCAGGACCTCAGTGAGAGAGACAGATGAGGCGATGACCAGATCTTCGCCAAGGCTACGTAGACTTGGGTGATTCCTTAATTATATATCAAGTATAGGCGTCCAGCCTCTGGCCCCTTTGCTTTTGGCTCCGTTCTTGCGGCTGGAACGTGGCAGCGAGCTTGATTTAACACTAATTAAATCATTACGCTAATTACTCATTAAGGGCTTGTTCTACGCAAAAAGTTTGTTGTACAGACCCCCATTGATTTTGACAGCACTACATGCATGTCAAATTTCAGCTCAATGCGACAATATTTAGGAGTAGTTATTCACTTTTTGGCTCACGAATGGTTCCACTCCCCTTACGGGAATGGGTCTTTTTTTTTCTTTTTTTTTCTACATCACATAGGACTGGCTAAGGGCACAAAAAAATGGGTAACACCAAGCCTGCTTAGTTGCCAGTCCCTATAAAGAAGACAGTAAGAGAATAATATAAAAAAGAGGGTTGAGCCAATTTAGTTCGGGCGGTGTCTTGTTACTCTTCTCTTGAAAAGATTTAAGTCATAGGAAAGTGGAAAAATTGAAACATGTAAGTGGCAGCGAGCGAAGCGAGCTGCCAATAAAGAGAGTACACTAATTAGTAATTACACATTGATAACAACTGGCAAGTAAACATCACCATGCCATAACCGGGCTACATCCATCCATGGCCAATCTGTAACTGAGGTGCGAGTATGTTCCTCCCGAAGTATTGCTGCCACAGTAGAAGTGCGCAAAGAACTCCATACAAAGGGAACAACGTAGTAATATGACATTTACTCCGTCACACACCAATGGGCCGCCGTTTTGTTGTGGTGAGATACTCGTGCGAAGAATCAAAATCCATCCCTCAAAAGTAAGCAAGTCGAAGCCAGTGTTCACTAACATCAGCTGAACAAAAAATCGGACGAGTTCCAGGAGGATACCGAGTTACTGCTAGTTGTGGTGAAAATTATAGAAGGAAGATTGATGCGTCCAGAGGGAACCAGGGACTCAAATCTTTACTCTGATGGTAATTGGGGTCGAGGCTGAATGACCCTCGTTGCCACCTTTGAGCCTCCTGTGCAGCAGTGAGGGTGGTCATGTACTTTTCTTCCTTACGTGGGGTGTGTTCGATGTTGGTGTTGAAAATACAGCATTTTCCAGCCGTAGTATCGTCAAAGGCAGTCATTACTACATAGTTCCCTGAGGAAGGAAGACCTCGGCCTCGCTTTTCAAAAGACAGTGTGGCTTCAAGGGTAAGTTTGAGGAAAATCAAGGGAATAAAATTTTGGTGACGTATTAGTGTGGCAGTTAAAAAGTGTGTAAAATAGTGCCAAGTTTGCTATACTCGTATACCTATTTGAGAGAGAGAGAGAGAGAGAGAGAGAGAGAGAGAGAGAGAGAGAGAGAGAGAGAGAGAGAGAGAGAGAGAGAGAGAGAGAGAGAGAGAGAGAGAGAGAGAGAGAGAGAGAGAGAGAGAGAGAGAGAGAGAGAGAGAGAGAAGAGAGAGAGAGAGAGAGAGAGAGAGAGAGAGAGAGAGAGAGAGAGAGAGGAGAGAGACAGAGAGAGAGAGAGAGAGAAAAGAGAGAGAAATAGAGAAAAAATATTGCAATGGAATATATGAAGTGGAAAGGTGATAGGTATTCCCTAGAGGTTAGATACCGTCCATGGTGTAAATCTTTGCCTTTTATCCTTCTTGCTCCTACTCCCTTCCTCGTTTTATGTGAAATTATTCATACACTGTTTTTAAAGGGAAATTTCATGCAAATAATTGTAATGACTAACGGACACATCAATCTTCTTCCGAAAGCAATTTCTTTTTCAAGAATATGAACACTCAAGGCTATATGTACATACATGAACTAGACATTGGCACAGAGACTGTAGAAACCAAAAGGGAAAAAAAGTAATCGAGTTCACAAGTGGATCTAAAATTTGTAGAAAAATTAATGGGTTTTATACGATGTGACCTATGGGAGGCACTGGCATGTCTGACCATGGTTAGGATGCTGGCTGTAATATGTGTATGCACTTAGAGGGAGATACACAGGAGAATGTAGGAAAATGACACAAAGTTCAAGAAGAATAAAATAGTAGAAGTATGAAATGGATTATCATAGTAATTTGATGATTAGCTGAAAGTTTGTAGTGGAGAGAGAAAATATTAAATTATAAGTGAGTTGCTTATTTTGATATTATATTTTTATACATTACGCTTGTTAACCTGCTTTCGCCATGTAGCGTAAACAATATCTGGTCCTTCACGGCAAGGGTCTACACACACACACGCGCACACACACACACACACACACACACACACACACACAACACATACACATACACACACACACACACACACACACACACACACACACACACACACACACACACACACACACACACACACACACACACATACACATACACATACACACACACACACACACACACACACCTAAATGAATATATGGTTTCCAGACTGTGCTGCTACTGGAATATCGAGGTCACGCCTCCTCGGCTTATATTCCATAAATGATCCCAGCCCGGTGGGTGAGCAGCGGTTATAGTGTACATGGAGAGAAGCCCAAATGTTTGTGTCGTCTCAGTCGTGGAGTCTGAGCTGTGTTGTTTGGGACCTGATGGATTTGTCGGTTGTGAGCCGAGCGTGTTATCCACCCCAATGATAATGATAACAAAGATATAAACAGTGACAACAACAACAGAAAAACAATAAACTTCAGCAACACTAACGAAATTAACAATTATATTTTGTGAGGATGATAGTAATAATAATGATGATATTGATAATCTTAATGATATAAGCAATGATAATAGCATTTATAATGATTGCAATGATACTAACAATGATAATGATTACTGCAAGTAAATATATAAATTATTACCTTGAAAGAGTCGTGTGTGTGTGTGTGTGTGTGTGTGTGTGTGTGTGTGTGTGTGTGTGTGTGTGTGTGTGTGTGTGTGTGTGTGTGTGTGTGTGTATGTGTGTGTGTGTGTGTGTGTGTGTGTGTGTGTGTGTGTGTGTTCATCTGTCAATCAAAACTATCGAACATATAAACAACCAATTAAGAAATGTCAATTAAGTTTCTTTGTCTTACATGGCACAAAAAGATCAATGACAGACAACTGTTTCCTTTCTTTCTCGTCAAAGAAAAAAGACGAGATCACAGAACCCATTGTGTTCCGCTGACGTCCCTAGAGCAATTTGGCGGTAAGGTACCTAGCGTTGACAGAATGCACGTCTATAGCCTGCAACGAACAAAGGAACAGTAAAGAGCACTCGAAACTCAATGCGTATCAACAGGGATATTCTCTCAATGCCACGGAAATGAAGAAAAAAGGGTAAAAACTTCAACTAAAAAGTGTCTCTCAAAAATGTAAGTAGTCTTATCTCAAGCGGACACAAGTGGATTCCTGGCCCCCCACAAACACGTATTTTTTTCCGTGCGAATTTTGGTCCTCGGAAAGATCAACGTAGGAGAAAAGCATCGAACTGTTACTTCGTGTGCCCATAAGGGGATTGTTGTATTCCTTTCATCTTTACTGTGAGAGATGGCTACGAGTTGTGTGTTGGTCCCCATGGCTCCGGTACCAGAAACACCAACAGTTCTCTGCTTCTGAACTTTGCAAGGTCCAGAAGGTTGATAATTGCAGGTTCTTGGTATCAGAGACCAGAGCTGCACCGCTGGACATGGTATAGTAATGCCGGAGGGATAGCTAAGGAGATCGACCACATCCTCGTTAGTACTCGTTGGAGGATCCTCCAGAACTGCAGGGTTTACCGGAGTGCTGAGTTCTTTGGAACAGATCACAGACTTGTTGTTGCTACACTTAAGCTTCATGTCAAGTCCAGAAGAAACTCAGGAGGTAACCATACTGTGTTTCATCTTGAGAAACTGAAGGACTTGACATGTGCTTATGAGTATGCGGTGGCAGTCTCAAATCGGTTTGATGTGCTCGGTGCTCTCGGGGATCCTGTAGAACTGTGGGATACCTTCAAACGTGAAACTTTACAGGCTGCCAAGGAGTGTATTGGGGAGCGCCCGAGGTCAAGGCGTGGTTTTGTCTCGACGGAGACGCTGGAGAAAATCGAGGAGAGTCGCGCTGCCAGGCTGGCTGGGAACCGGGACCAGCACAGGGCTCTGTCACGCCGGACTAGAACCCTCCTGAGGAGAGACAAGGAGAGGTATGTCAGGAGTCTCGCTGAGGATGTCGAGGGTCATTTGAACGCTAATGACCACCGACCCGCCTACCGAGCCCTGAAGAAGCTCCGTTCCAAGTCTCCTTCTCAGGCGAGTGCTATTCGAACAGCAGATGGGCGCCTCGTGTTGGACATGGATGGGCAGATGGCTCGTTGGGCTGAGTACTTTGGGCAGTTGTTCACGGTGGACCCTCCAACTGAGCAGCTTCACACCACTGGGTTACAGGCAGTGGATGCCGATCCTCCCATTGCCGAAACCGCACCCTCTCTTGACGAAGTCAGAGAGGCTGTAGCAGAGTTGAGGGGTGGAAAGGCAGCTGGTGTTTGTAATATCAGTGCGGAGCTCCTCAAAGCTGGGGGTGAGGCCACGATCCACGGGTTGCATGCTGTCCTGACCGCCGTGTGGCAATCAGGTACCATTCCTCCTGACTGGAAAAGGGGGCTGGTCGTCCCTATCTGGAAAGGGAAAGGGGACCGTCAGGACTGCAACAATTACCGCGGTATTACACTGCTAAGCGTACCAGGCAAGGTGCTTGCCCATCTATTGCTGACACGAATTCGCAGTCATCTGGTGAAGCATCAGAGACCTCAGCAGTCTGGGTTCACGCCTGGTAAGTCAACAACGGACCGTATCCTAGCGCTTCGTGTCCTGGTGGAGCGCCGACGTGAGTTTCGACAGGGGATGCTTGCAGCCTATGTTGATCTCAAGAAGGCGTTTGACTCAGTGCATCGTGAGTCACTCTGGGATCTTCTGCGACTTCGAGGGATTCCTGCAAGGACTATTGGTTTGATAACTGGTGTATTCTGGGACTGAGAGTGCTGTGAAGTGTGGGGCAGGTGTATCCAGCTTCTTTCCTGTGAATACAGGAGTGAGGCAAGGGTGCGTCCTTGCCCCATCACTTTTCAACGCTTGTATGGATTGGGTATTGGACAAGGTTGTAGATCAAAGTGATTGTGGAGCATCCGTCGGCAACACCAAGATCACTGATCTTGTTTTTGCCGATGATGCAGTAATCTTTGCTGAGTCGCTGGAGGTCCTGGTGATGGCTCTCGAGGCGCTGCACGAGGAGGCAAAGCCTTTGGGACTTGAGGTGTCCTGGCTCAAGACCAAGGTCCAGGTATTTGGAGACTTACTAGATGAAGCAGTACAGTCTGTTCATGCGTGTGGCGAGGACATTGAGATCTTGGAAAGTTTTACATACCTTGGTAGCGCAGTCCATAATGACGGCGGGTCACGTCAAGAAGTCTTACGGCGGATTGGCATAGCCCACGGTGTTATGGACTCGCTCAGCGGGAGTATTTGGCGTTGTCGGTACCTGTGCAGGAGGACAAAGATCCGGATCTTCAAGTCGCTTGTGATCCCTGTCTTACTCTATGGTTGTGAGACATGGACACTAAATAGTGACTTGAAGAGACGAATCAATGCCTTTGGTAATAAGTGTCTTCGCAGAATCATGGGGTATCGCTGGGATGATTACGTGTCAAATCAGCGATTGCACCGTGAGACTGAATCGAGGCCTATTACCTGCATAGTCCGTCAGCGCCAACTTCGGCTATATGGGCATGTGGCACGCTACCCTGAAACCGATCCTTCCCATCGGGTTGTATCTGTAAGAGACAATCCGGCGTGGAGGAGGCCAAGGGGGCGCCCACAAGGCTCCTGGCTGGGGCAAGTTGATGTTTCTTGTCGAGAGCTGCTTGGTATGGGAAAGGAGCCTGCATGGGAACTCACGCGTGGTGATCCCCGGGAGTGGCGTCGTAGGGTGGGCAAGGCGACGCGTCCCCCGGCGTATGCCCCCAATGATTGATTGATTTCATCTTTAGTCCTTTCATCTAGAGTATTTCTTAATGTAAGTTTTATACACTGTGTTCGTTCATTCGAGTCATTCGTTGATTCATCTCTTACTGGAGTTCGGAATCGTTTTCATGACCATCAAAACGTCTCCCTCCTTGATATGCGTGTCTTTCATTCCCTGCCTTGGCTCGCTCCTTCAATCTGTACCGCCACTCACCGTGCCTCCCACCCTGCTCTTGTCTCTGTCTTGCTTTGGTGCATTTAGTAATTTGAGATCAGAATAAATATCATTAATGTAGTGGTTGACAATTTCGTCTTGTTTCTGCTTCATACACGTGTAAGTGGGGAATGTCTGGTTAGTGTATTTTATCACTTTTTAACAGGAGGAGGACAACACTTCATCGATATCCCATGGAACTGTTATCGTCGTGAGTTCGTGTGTTTACTTGAAAGGCTGCAGTGTCACAAGACGACTCTTTGAGGATCATGTCACGGAATTTCCAGATTCCTTGACATGCTTTCACTAGAGTATAATGTCCGAGAAGAAGACTAGTGATGAAAAGTAAAAGTGAGGACGTCCTGAAGTGGGGCGACGATGGCGGGGGTTGTAACATGACTTGCAATCCCTGGCCTTCAGAGCGAATATCA